>JAYMFW010178248.1:0-15927 GCA_036785005.1 Tubulanus punctatus
GATGAAATATAAATGTTCTTATAAAAAACAGATAGTTTACAAGTTTACTGTCGGACTATCCAGCCGTCTGACTATCGGACTATCGACCTGTCGGACTATCGACCCGTCGGACTATCGACCCGTCGGACTATCGACCCGTCGGACTATCGACTGTCGGACTATCGACCTGCACCCCGTCTTCAGCCTATGAGCGTGACATTAATTTTTCTAAAACTATCAGTCAATGGCAATTAATGTGTTTTATCAAAATCAATGGCACAGTGCCGCCAATTGCGCTCCGACATTGGGGAATGTAATTAATCATCTTAAAAGCTTCGTGCTGTTAATTTGGTTTTGTGAACTAGAGAACTATGAGCCTTAACTAAACCTAGTAAAGTTGTAGCTTATAGTGGATTAACTAGTACCCTATTTTCAATATACTATCATATTTCTTGTTTTTTGTATTTTAGTTCAGTCGTATAGATTTCATACAATTGATGTTGAATGCGCATGCGCAATTACCCAGTTCCGTTAACGATCTGACCATGTCAGAAGTCCAACAGACAACTGATCACGTGACACAAACCGCAAAATCGTTCAAATCGCAGAAGAAATCGCTTACAGAAAAGGTAACTTCCTAATTGGAATTGATTCATTTCTCGAGTAATTAGGTCAAATTCTGAATTATAGTGTTTCCCGAAGACAAATTTAGCTCTAAAACACTACATCTCGAGATTGTTCTATTCGGGAATTATTACCAATTATCAGGCGTGTAGATCCTGATGTAGGAAAAATAGGAATCCCGTAGGGCAAATACAATATAGACCAATCAAATCGGTAATATTTCAAGTATATTTCATAGTAAATCATTCTGTTTTCATAACCTCCAACTCAATGTTTTAAAGATCGGTAAGGATTCATGGTACAAGAATGTTTAACCAACCCAGGCAAGACTTGTCCGTGAAAGATACTTTTTATGAATCTTGACTGACGCTCAACCTGTAGTTGTCTACTAAAAAGCGAACCTCGCCGTACCTTTGTTACAATAATCGTGCTTGAAAATTATCATCGAACACTCGTTTGAACACATGTATACTAGTAATGACCAATATCTGACCAGGGAGTTATTATATGTCATATAACAACCCCCTTCTTTGACCAGACAGTTGTTATATGTCATCTCCCTGATTTGACCAGGGAGTTGTTATGTCGTATAACAACTCCCTGATTTGACCAGCTAATCCATTGTCCCGAGATGATTTTTCTTTCATGTTGCGCTAGCTGTAGCAGTATCACGACGTCCCAGAGAATATTTTAAAACACACTGTTCACGCTTTATTTTTTGCAGGAAATAATTTCAAATTCAGTATTATTCATCCTTGCTGGTTATGAGACTACCAGTACAGCATTAGCATATGCTTCGTATCAACTGGCTCTAAATCCAAACGTTCAAGATAAATTGATAGAAGAAATAAACCACAATATTCCGCACGAGGTAAGACAACCAATAGCTGATTAAAATACCGCTTGCTGATGTAAATAATGATATAAATTCAAATCAAAAATGGTCCAGTAACACATGAATAGATATAAAATTTCGATTTGTTTACCTGTAAATAAAGCCTTTACATTTTCATCTTTATTTCAATTAACTATTAAACAAGACAATATCAGGCCAAATTGTTTTTAGATATTTGTTTTGTGTTAACGTAATGAAATTTCAAATGAAAAGGAACCGACATAAACATATTCTTACTTCAATCTCGAATGTATTTGCAAAATGTGATCGATTTATCTTACGTTCAACTCTTTCTGTGTATTTTTGAAGGGTCAAATTGAAATGTCAGAGTTCAATCAATTAACTTATCTCGATATGGTAATTAATGAAGTACTCCGAATGCACCCAATTGCACCAAGGTAACGGAAAAGTGGTACCCTAAAATTTGATAGTTATTATAATTTGATTTAATGTAATTCAGCAGCGGTGTGATACGACACACGATTTCAAAGAATTCTTGATAGCAAAACAAAAAACTTAGTTCTAAGTTATTTTTTTGCTGACAGCAATTTAGGTCGTGTGATAGGTACAAAAATTACCTGAAAGGTTTTTGAAAGGTTCATTTTAAATTACAGACGCATCAGTTAGAGTATAACAAATTTAACCTGGTTCTCGTATTGGGAAGGTTTTACTGAACCCCTTTTAACGACTCAACTCGACATGGCTGCTGAACCTCCTAGGATCATACGCTCGACGGATGTGACGAAATAACATAATGCCTCATGATCACCTTCCTATTATCAGTATTTGTCGTTTCAGTGGGTAGGACCTTACTACCGGGATATGGTTCCGGTAGGCTTGGGTTAGTGTGGGTATTAGAAGCCTTAGGGTTAGTTTTTAGGGTTAAAGGGTTAGGACATCATACATGCGCCCCTTGATGCACGGGCAGCTGGTTCGTGTTATACCGTATAATTAGCTTGAATGGTGGAACGTTGAGTCTTCGAGTGTGATGGTATCCAGTTGGTATTGTATAAATTTTTCAAAAATCCAATTGATGGGATCGCTGCTTCGGTGGCGTATTGGTAAGTGCACTGGCCTACTGCACGGTAGGTCATGATTAATATTACTTGGAATTCTTTTCGCATTAAGTTTCTGCATAGTATTCACTTTAACTGAAGGAAGGTGATCCTGAGGTTGATTATTATTAGACAGTCTCATGTTTGACACGTTATGTATAGCTACCAACCATTGTATATAATGAATATAAGCTACTAGACGATACGAAATAGAAATGCTGTTATTATCACGGCATTACCCACTATTTTGTACAATTTACTTCGAGTAAAAATACGACAATCACCGGGTGGAATAATTTCTTAATTCATTCTTCCAGCATTATAGCCAGACGTTGCGAAAATGACGTCACATTGAATGGCGTATTCATACCACGGAATCTAAACGTTACCGCCAACGTGTATGCTTTACATTATGACGCAGAATATTGGGGACCGTACGATCCGTACGAGTTTCATCCAGAAAGGTTCGTTGAAAATCAGAAAAGATATAAGGCATATGCATATGGACACGCAGTACAGGGACAAAAGTTTGATAAGCCTTGCTAAAATATATTCTAACTATGCAGAGTTTACTGCTAAATGGAAACCTTGTCAACTCATGCAAACTTGGAAGTTTCTTTCAAGATAATTTCAAATGATTTAACCACCGCCTATTTTTCAGATTTGCTGCCGAGTGGCACGATCAACGGGACCCACTAGCATTCATGCCGTTTGGAGCTGGTCCGAGAAATTGTGTGGGGATGAGATTCGCTTTGTTGGAGATGAAATTAACTTTAGTGAAATTATTGAAACGATTTAAACTTGTCAAATGTTCAGACACAGAAATACCGTTGCAAACGCAGGAACGAGCAACAATTGTTCCTAAAAATGGAATCGTCTTAAAAGTTGAGCGGAGACAGTAGGCTCTCTCGCTTATAATTATATTATGTAACATGGCATGTAAAAATACAAATACAGTTGTATCAAACGACAATGACGCGGCTTACAGTTTCTATTCACCATTTTGTCAGGGTACCGCGGGACTCCATTGTTGAGCAAATCTTTCGAATTTACAGTTGTATCAAACGACAATTACTACGCAGATCGGTAGTATTCCACTCAGATATTGGCCCAAGTCAGATTGACTGTTTAATAGTTCCCGAAGGCCTTGTCACACCTTGACGTATTAGCCAGCGTATGCCGACGTATGAAAATTTCTGTAAAACGCAGGCATACGCTGAACAATCGGTTTTTTTTCAATTTTGAGCGAACACAAAGTGTATTCATAACGAGTTGGACGTATTCATACCGTAGTACTAACTTACATAGAATGTTTACATAACGTTTAGATAACGAATACCAACGGATGCTTAGCGTGGTGCCGGCATTCAAAAGTATGCCCAACGATAGTATAACTGATGCACGGAGACATCGTAACATCAACGTCCGTAATGCCGAAGAAGACTCCAAAAAACGCTACCAAAAAGTCTCCTGGCCTGCGTGACCGTTGGCGTGGACGTAAATGCAAGGAGGATCCATCATCCTCACACCCTCATCCTCACCCTCTGATGGGGATGATGCATGTTCCAACGCCTCTCGGGTATCGTCAGGGGCATCAGTAGCTGCATCCGTGGCCTCAACCTCCACTCAGCCAATTCTTGCTAAGAAGAAGAGGGCCAAGAAGACACAGTTTTGTCTTGATGTCCAACAGGAGCCGCTCATGTGCGATTTTCTCTGCGAGAACGCCATCCTCTGGGACATCAAGAAAACTGACTACTGGATGGTGGCAAAGATATAGGAGGATCAAACCAAGGCCATCGGGAAGACCATCGAGCACCTTCAAGGGTGGTTCAAGTCCTTGCGAGACATCCACACCCGTCTCGACAAGAAGAAGAGTGGTGACGGCGCCACAGAAGTGACAGCGAATGAGCAGTGGGTGAAGGCAAACTTCGGCTTCCTCAAGATCCGTGGTCCGCCATCCTGTGGAACCTGTCAACAGTCTTAGTATAAAAAAATATTAAGATCACTATTAATATTCATATGTGTTAGTTTTACTGTGATAACAAATCGTTGAATTTGCCTTGTTTTTTTACCAATTAATTATCATAATTGCTGGTGAAGGCAACCATTGCATCACACAGCGGGGACCTCGAGGCTGCCTGTGCTGACATCGTGGTTGATGATGACAGCACGCCCTCCACTGTTCCCTCCACATCCTCACATCGCAAGGGCTTACGTGGCCAGGACGATGACCAGTTGCTGCAGTCACTCCAGAAGAGGGTGCACGAGTCTGGGGAGCTCCTTAAAAGTCTCGCACAGCCTTATGCCATCACAGCCACTGCAGCCTTCGCCAACTATGACTTCGATTTTTTGAACATAAGTCGCTATAAACTAATGATTAACGATGAATCATTAACTGGTAGAGCCTACAGAGGTTTGAATCCACTTAGTTAAATATCTTATGACCGATCCGATTGATATCAATGTAAAATTCCACATTGGCATTACTTATAGTACCCGACGGATGATTTTGATCGTGTTACTGGTACAAGAACATGGACATGGACAGGGTGAGAGAACCCCGTTATCAAAGATTGGCAATATACCTGGTAACAAAATACAGTTATTAGGTGCGCTCACGCTTGTGCACAGCATAACAATAATACAATAGTAAATACATTTTGCCTTGCGTGTATAAAATTCCAAATTTATATCTATTGTCACAACAAGACCCCACAGTAGGACAGAGGTAGGTAATCCAATGATCGTATTGTAGGCCTGGGATCGAAACTGGGTAGGGGCACGTTATTTAGAATTTCAATTTTCATTACTTTTATATGACCACATGGTTACCAGTATGCCTACCCGGAAAATAGTTTTGACCCGTTACCTTGACGTGGCGGCAGAAACTAGTTATCGCTGCTTTGCAGCTATATTTCTTAGATTAAAATTGGTATTCTATGTTTGAAATCTTCAAAAGTTTGATTGGCCAGAAGTAACAAAAAACATGACTAACTCTCGGCAGCCAAGAAATGAGGGATCGTATCCGACGTTAAAAAATCCACAATCCACTCGTCAAGCCCCTGTGAATTGGATTGGAATGCTAGTTTAACTATTCTTGTTAGGCAAAACTTTTCTGTGAATCTTGATATAAAATTTTATTCTTAACGTCTTTAGATAAATATTTCACTCACTCATAATTAGCTGTAGTTACGTAGCGTGTTATTGATAACGTCGTGTCACAATTAATTTGTAATTAGTGTTTACATATATTATATAGATATCGTATGTTAATTGTAAATTCAGTATACATGTACCTGATGAAGGGAAATGTTTTCCCGAAAACTTTCGTGTTAAATATATTTCGAAATGAGATCGTTTTTAATGTTTGCATTTTCTATGGCTATTCAAATATCTGAACTATCTACCTGAGATATATTATTTTATCCACAATCCACTCGTCAAGCCCCTGTGATGATTGGAATGCTAGTTTAATTATTCTTGTTAGGCAAAACTTTTCTGCGGATATTGATATAAAATTCAGATTTGTATGTATTATATGTCAACTTTTTACGAAGATATCGGTGAAAAGCAGATACGAGAGCATGGTTTCTCACAGTCGCTACTAAGTTGTAAAAGCCGATATTGTCGCTTAGATACAGCTGAGACTTCTTAAAAGGTCACAGGGTCATGTTTTGAATTTCAATGAATGTCATTATGTCTCAAACAGATAGTATTATATCATTGTCCTTTCCCCGGCACTCAATGTGACCTTCCAATCAACATACTATTATGCAGTACATATTACAGTACAGTACAGTTAGATATACATTCCGCAGTTATCACTACGGTTTATGAAGAATGGTGATTACAATTATTCTGACGACTCTTGTGATTTTGTTGGCTACGTTATTTTACGTGTAAGTATTAAATCACCTATCTGCCTCTTTATCAGTGAATTACTCTAATACATTGCAAGAATGTTCGTTATGAATAAAAAATCCGACATAGGTTGAATTTTACAGCCACTGAATTTCTCGAAATATTGGCGATTGGGAATTTCGGATACTAACTCACCAGATGGCAGCACTGTATTTGCAGTGATAAATCTCTAAGAAAATGTATTGCCAGCAGTCGATATTTCACTTTTCTAAAAACTGAGCAAAATATTCGGTTACACCTCATAAGGAAATGTTTTCAATTCAAACAAAACATTGATATATTATGAGATACAGTTTATTGCAATGAAACCTCCATCATGCTCTCCCTTATGAAAAAACCCAATAATTTACTCATCGTATTGACTAAGTCCCTCAAGTGTTAACTTCCCAATATGTAGGGCACATTACAGAAAAGATTGCCTTTTATAAAGGGATTTAAAGGATTTCCTCTGTAATAAGAATTGTTTATTTACAGCATTTTCAAACTTTGAGTGAAGAATTTATCGGAAATAGCTCATTTTGTGGTTTTACTCTTCATATTTCAATGAAAACTTGACCTATCAGTACATCAGCGCCATCTATCTGCAGAAAATACATAGAAATTCCCATTCGGCGAGAAAGTTTGACTATAAGTCCTAATATATATGCCGAAATTCTATCCTCAGTCGCATTTTCTATCACCGAACGACTTGCTTGGTAGTTCTTCCGTGACATTAAAGGAATATCTATAATTGAGAAATTGTTCAACCAATGATCGGTATGGGGAAGTCACGAACATGATAGTCAAAATAGTGGCTACACCATTCGTCGAATAAATCGTTGGCGAGCGTTTAAGACTTCGCTAACACTTAAAATGAGGGGAAATCAACTATAGTTCTCGATGTATGTTTTTTCGAGTTTTTACAACTTTAATGGATGAATGTTTTGTCGTCCCTTCAGACGTAGAAAATGGAGTTATGGTATATTCAAAAGGCTTGGCATTCCGGGACCAACACCGAATATTTTCTTAGGAAATTTAATTCAAACAGAACCACAGGTATTTTTCGCGATTATCACGATTATCCTTTAAAAACTAACTCTTCTTATTTGCTTTTCAAAATGCGGTTGAAAAATAAATGAAAGTTTCCTTTATTTTTCTTCTTCAAGGGCGTTGGAAAAAGTCTGTTCGACTGGTATAAGAAATATGGAAAAACATTTGGGTAATAGAACATGTCCAAATGATCGAGAATCTCTGCAGAATCTTACCTGATATTCATGAATTTTTTTCTTTCATTTTTCATGTAAGATATTTTGAAGGACCTGTTCCAATTTTGGCAACCGCCGATATAGAAATCATTAAAGCTGTTTACATCAAGAATTTTAGTAATTTTCACTTTCGTAAGGTAAGCTGTAAGTTAATTCACAAAAAAGAAGACAGATCTAGGGAGATCGCGGGGTCATCCTAGTTTCGTGATGCTTGAAAAACTCGAGAGATTTGAAAATTTCCTAAATATGGCGGACACACTTAATTCAACGAAGATACAACACAATTAAACACCGATTATCGCATCTTATCATCGGATGGTGAATGCCAATTGTGACGTCATTTGGGAATCGCTACCTTTGCACATGGATCTAAAATGTGTCATTTGATAAGACATAGATTAAACCCAACGAGACGGCTAATGGTCGATGCGAAACGTTTATTGTGTATACGATGAAATAGAAAATTTGAAGCAGATATGTGCCCTAGTTATTTCATCTCGTTCGTAAAATCGAATCCAAAACAAAACATTGCATCTGAGTATGGTCATTAGTTTTGGGACAGACAGAATTTTTGCGTGCGATGCTCACACGCCGTCCTTCATCGGATACGGCAATCGGTGGTGAGACCTTAGCTTAACATTTTATAGTTCATTCGTTCTAGTATTTCCCAATGGCCGCTCATGGCGATCACGAAGACGCTCACATGTTTCTGATGGGAGGAGACAGATGGAAGAGGGTTCGATCTATTGTTAGTCCCACGTTTAGCAGTAGTAAAATGAAACAGGTAAATTGTTAGCTTCGGGGGTTTTATAAGGGAGTGTGCTCCAAAGGTTAACCCCTGTATCTTATTACAATGAATATACGAGCTACCAGAGCAAACCCAAAAATCAATGGGAAACGAATGGGGTGCAGATTGTTGTAATATAGTATTATCAGGGAGTTGTCATATAACAACTCCCTGGTATTATTTAGCTGATCGCCATTTTGAGGACCCGATATGTCTAAACAAACCGCTTGCGAAGCGATTTTGGCAAGGAATACCGACGAACAAATGTTCGACGAGCAAGAAGCAAGAGCAAAGTTTCGTGTCATCTGCTCGCCCATCTGCGTTTGATGCGAACGCGAGCAAATCCAGATCCGAAAATCTAACGCTAAACGCATCCATGTGCATTTTAGCTTTAGATCCACGAAGTTAACGACTTTGTATGTTTCGACTAACTGTGCTGCCATAAATAATTGTTGGCATGTGTGTCACGCTGCTCTCACTATGTTTAAGTTGAAACAGCCATAATGATTTTGATATATAAACAGAAAATAATTACAGGTGCCCTTAAATCTAAATAATGATTTGTTTCTTAACGAATATTTCTGTATTTCAAAGATGGCACCAATAATTAATGATGCAGTGGATGTTTTGTTAGAAGTGATTGAGAATAAAGTTTCACAAAATAAACCGTTCGATATTGCTACGTAAGTAAACAGCTGACAAACGTGGATCTAATCATCCAAATATCAAATTTTTATTCTTTATAAAAAAGTGTCGAATTCTCTGTCCAAATGTAAAAATTTCTTACTTATTTCTAACTTAACAGATTAGATGGTAGATGGCTTGTGATGTTTGAATTTAAGACATGATGAAAATATAATTTTCAAAAAATATGTAGCACGACACATGTAGAGTTCAAACAATAACTTGTATTTGAAACCTCAGAAACTGAGTTTATTAGTATAACTCTCAAATATGTCTATCCTATGGTTGTCAGTTCGTATATAGCTGATTTAAAAAGCATATAATCCTCAAAGAGACATACAAAAACGAAGTATTACTGGATGCTTAATTCTGTTGCAGATTATTTAAAGGACTGACTTTAGATGTGATCGGTTCATGCGCATTCGGGTTGGATATCGATGCGCAGAGAAATAAAAACGAACCTTTCCGCGTCGAATGTGAACGTGTCTTTGCCACCATATCGCAGGCAAATTTACTTGTCTTGACTGCTCGTGAGTAAAATGAATGTTCATTCTGAATTAATATATACTTCTTGAATTTTAGCTTCCATCAAGAAAATTCATTATTAAAGATTTAATGATATTGTAAAACTGACATAGTTTTGGAAATCTATTGCATGTGAAGTTTCTTTGAACTTTCTTAATCATGCTTAATTGAAAACGATATTTTTTTCTGATAATACCTGACATTCTAAAGATAGGAAATCTTCTCAATGTATTTCAGTTGTATTTCCTGAATTGAACGAGTTAGTATTTAAATCGAGGATACCGTTAACAGCCTGTGGACTGTGGTCTGACCCATGGCTGTGGTTAACCGAAAAAGCGGCAGAAATAATTGATCTTCGAAAGAAACATCAGGTATCACGCATAAAGCATAGTTCTTAATATCGGAAATTAAAATTCTACAAATCATATGTAGCCACTGATAAAACAACAATCAATGGCATCTTCAGCCCGTGATTGCGACCATTAATTTTTCTAAAACGTTCAGTCAATGGCAATCATTAGTGTTTTATCAAAACGGCATGCTAGTGGCACAGCGCCACCAATGGCGCTCCGACATGGGAAAATGTAATTAATATTCTTAAAAGCTTCGTGCTGTTAATTGGGTTTTGTGAACTAGAGAACTATAAGCCTTAACTAAACATAGTAAAGTTGTATAATGGATTTACTAGTAGCCTATTTTCAATGTACAATATATATATTTCTTGTGTTTTTGTATTTTAGTTCAGTCGTATAGATTTCATACAATTGATGTTGAATGCGCATGCGCAATTACCGAGTTCCGTTAACGATCTGACCATGTCAGAAGTTCAACAGACGTCAACTGATCACGTGACACAAACGGCAAAATCGTTCAAATCGCAGAAGAAATCGCTTACAGAAAAGGTAACTTTCTAATTGGAATTGATTCATTTCTCAAGTAACAAAGAAATCTAGTTTTAGGTAAAATTCTGAATTATGGTGTTCCCCGAAGATTTTTAGTTCTAAAACATTACATCTCGAGATTGTTCTATTCGGGAATAATAACAGTTACTAACTCACCAGATGGCAGCACTGTATAATCAGGGATAAATCTCTAAGAAAATGTATTGACAGCAGAAGATATTTCGCCATGTCAGTACCTCAGAAGTATCTACAGAAAATGCATTGAAATTCCCCATTATCAACCGTGTAGATCCTGATGGATAGAAAAATTTTATATAGAAACCAATCAGATCGGTAATATTTCAAGTATATTTTGTGATAGATCATTCTGTTTTCATGACCTCCATGTCAATATCCATGTTCAAAACTCATGGTACAAGAATGTTAAGGCGACTCAAAGGAATAACTAACTTTTAGTTAATTCAAGTCACCTTTGTGTGAAAACCAACCCAGGCAAGACTCGTGATTGAAAGATCAACATGTACCTGTAGTCAATATGTCAATGTGAATGACCAACATATTTTGACTAAAGAGACCAATCCATTGATTGAAGAATTCGATTAAAAACACACCGCTCACCATTTACAAGTTTACGGATTTTTGCAGGAAATAATGTCAAATTCCGTATTATTCATCATTGCTGGTTTTGAGACTACCAGTACAGCATTAGCATATGCTTCGTATCAACTGGCTCTAAATCCAGACGTTCAAGACAAATTGATAGAAGAAATAAACCACAATATTCCGCACGAGGTAAGACAACCAATAGCTGATTAAAATACCGCTTGCTGATGTAAATAATGATATAAATTCAAATCAGAAATGGCCCAGTAATACAATCAATATATATAGAATTCCGATTCTTTTACCTGTAAGTAACGCCTTTAAATTTTTCACCTATGATTGAAATGACATAAGCAGGGCAAATTACTTTTAGATATTTGTTTTGTGTTTGCGTAATGAAATTTCAAGTGAAAAATAACCTACATATGTTCTTATACATAATCATATTCTCGTATATTCATATCGAAAATATTTGCAAAATGTGATCGATCTATCTATGTTCAAATTTTTCTGTGTATTTTTGAAGGGTCAAATTGAAATGTCAGAGTTCAATCAGTTAACTTATCTCGATATGGTAACCAATGAGGTACTCAGATTGCACCCAATTGCACCAAGGTAACGAATTATTTCGCTCACCAGCCAAAAGTGGTGTAGTACTACAAACGATTTCAAAGAATTCCTGATAACGATAGATCGTCTGATAGGTCCAAAAATACCTGAAATATTCTTTAGAAGTTCATTGTTAATTACAGACGCATTAGTTAGGGTATAACAAATTTAACCTAGTTCTCGTATTGAGAAGGTTTTACCGAATCCCTTAGTCTCATGTCGTTATCGCTGCTGAACCTCCCTGGCTCGTTTTGCTACCAGCCATTGGATATAATAAATAGGATATTAGACAATGAGACAATAGAAATTCCATTATTCACTATTTGTACAATTTACTTCGAGTAAAAATACGACAATCATCGAGTGGAATAATTTCTTAATTCATTCTTCCAGCGTTATAGCCAGACGTTGCGAAAATGACGTCACAATCAATGGCGTATTCATACCACGGAACCTAAACGTTACCGCCAACGTGTATGCTTTACATTATGACGCAGAATATTGGGGACCGTATGATCCGTACGAGTTTCATCCGGAAAGGTTTGTTGAAAATCAGAAAAAAAATATGAAGCATATGCTCATAAATACGCAGTACAGGGACAAAAACTTGATAAGCCTTGCTCAAATGTATTCTAACTCTGTATAATTTGCTGCTAAATGGAAACCGTGTCAACTCTTGAAAACTTGGAAGTTGCTTGTTAAGCAAAGTTGTTCAGCCAAATGATTTGCCGGTAATTGTACAATGCAGCTGTCAGCAAACTTTTATCTTAGCAATTAATTTCACTGTAGAATCATAGAAACACAGTAGAACTTGCTAATTACAGTTCGATTCGATTTGCTTTCATAAAAACGCCATGACATATCTAATTTTTCTAACAACTAGCTGAAAAACCGTTTTCGTTCGCATTTCATTGACTACTTTGACCTCAGAAGTCTGTTGTCCATGTGTTAGCTAATTGATAACATAAATCACATTTGAATATATATCATTAACGAGGGATTATAATTAATATATAACGGGGGATCCTTTCAAATGATTAAACCATCGCCTATTTTTTCAGATTTGCTGCTGAGTGGCACGATCAACGGGACCCACTAGCATTCATGCCGTTTGGAGCTGGTCCAAGAAATTGTGTGGGGATGAGATTCGCTTTGTTGGAGATGAAATTAACTTTAGTGAAATTATTGAAACGATTTAAACTTGTTAAATGTTCGGACACTGAAATACCGTTGCAAACACAGGAACGAGGAACAATTGTTCCTAAAAATGGAATCGTCTTGAAAGTTGAGCGGAGACAGTAAGGCTCGTCTCCCTGACGATTATAATTATTTTGTGTAAATACAGTTGTATCAAACGTCCAACGCAGATCGGTAGTATTCCACTCAGATATTGGCCCAAGTCAGATTGACTTTTTATTAAATCCTGAGACCGATCTAGAAATCCATATTCATTATACAAAAATGTACGCGCATGAAAATGAAAATGTCCGTAAATATTGTACGTATGACTTCGTCCGACCAATCAGAATGCGTTACTGTAAGCATTCGTCGGCAGCACTGTTTTAAATGATAAAGGAATAAAAAATAAAATGATCCAGTGATAATGAAATCTGACGAAATAGAATAATAAAGACGAACAAATAGATGTTTTGTTTTTTTTAATACTGAAAAACTTTCTCAATACGAGAATGGGATGATGCTGAGATTTCTGTTGTCTATACGCTATCATGATTTTCATCAATAGGCCCGACACATTTTACCGCTGATCTTTATAAAGTAAGATTTCAAAAATGCCCCCAAGGTTGGCGTTTTTAAAGGGTTTGAATGTGTAGGTATATTTCTGAGATCAAAATTGGTATTCTATGTTTGGAATCTTCAAACGTTTAATTGGCTAGTGGTTCTGCGAATCTGAGGCTTTCGTCTCGTGGACTCGTAGACCTAAGCTATATTTTCGGGTCCAACGAGCAATTAACATTTTGTTAGCACACCGTACATGTCCACGTTTTGGGTAAAATCACGTTTTTTTCAAAAAATAAACTTTTTTCACCAAAATGAAAAAAAAGTGTCAGTTACCCTTTAAGTTCTTGAGATACAAGGTCAGGGCTTTGGATGGAAATTTAAAACTTTTCCTCATGGCATTAATTCAGTAGGAGTAGCTTATTATAGGATCGCTGTAAGGAATAAGTTTAACAAAACATCATCTCTAGTAATAACGCTGAAAAAATACGCCCTTGGACGATACTATTTCTGGGAAATACAAGTTAATCCCAGCGTGACCCATGGGGCAAAAGATAAAACTTAGCTATTCAAAATGAAAACCTACAGAATAAGTTGATAATTATGTAAAATCTGTAAAAACCTAATCAAGATATATTCTGTTCATCAATAGTGCTGGATTGAAGTTACTGTGACTCATGGGACATACTAATACCACAAATGTGTTGTGCCCATGTAATTAAGAGTAAATATCTTTCTCATACAATTGGGAATAGTTCATTATATAATTACGTGAATCTCATCAAACTATTCATTTAATAAACGTGTGAAAGAGAGGCCCAATTAGTTGGTTTAACCCACTAATTAACCCATCAGGAACAGAGACACTAAACTAAGTGACAAACTGACACTGTCGCGATTCGAACTCACGACCTCAACCACCTATCGCCAGCACATGACAGCCAGCTATGGCGATGTGCTGGCGATAGGTGCCCGAGGTCGTGAGTTCGAATCCCGACGGTGTCAGTTTGTCACTATGTCTAGCTGAAATTTTCTTAAGCAGCACTTTCGATCCCCTACCTTAAAAATATATTTTTAGAGGCATATATTTTATCTTTTTTGAGTGTGAGAAAGGTTAAAATAGGGGAAAATGCATCTCGGGGCATCAAATTAAAAAAATTTTCGCTAATTATTCTGTCGAGCACCTCCCCAAAGAAATCCCGTTTTCTCCCCCAAGAAAATTTTGAAAAATAGCGTCGTTTCCTCAAATTTCAAACGATTCCCGGGACTCATTAATCATTTTTTTCTTGGAGGGGGGGGGAATGGTGTGAATTTGCTCATCTTATGTCATAAATTACCGTTTATTATATTCGATATATCATTGTACTATCAGCGTTCCTTCAAGGGTCCACTGTATTAGAAATAATTTTAGGGCATTCTCGCAATGAGCTGGGGGATCTTACGTCAGAAATTTTTGAAAAATTTATCATAAAATAGTGCAATTTCGCATCATCTAGACCAAAAAGGTTTATGTATATCTTAAGGAATTTGACCATGAATTTATTTTCACATTGAAAAAAAACAAGGGCAACTTCAAGTGAGAGGCAGAGGTACGGACCCCGAGACCCCCCCCTTAGATCTGCCCCTGATATGAAATTACAGCTAAACCTATTGACCTAAATTTTGTTCAAGTCAACCAAAAATTAGAATAAGATCACCGCTTTTAAATAACAAACCTCCGATTTATTAACACACAAGTCATTTGCACTAAATGTCATTAAATACAAACAAAATCTGATCTAAGTTGACAGGAGTTGATGATGACTCGAGTTGCCTAAAAACTAACATTCCTGAAAAAAAAGAAAATATGTTCCAAAACATGGTAATAGTTGTTATACAATGTAGAAATATAAATTTCATTTCAAAGTTAAATTTTCTTCTTTCTCATGAGGCCAAAAATACATGATGTATTTTTCATATTGCCCAAAAATACATGATTTTTACATTGCCGATTGGGTAATTCTGGATTATTGATGTCATAAATTCTGTCTTGACTTCTGAAGAGTCAAGACATGGATCTCTTTGAAAAGTATGGAACTTCATCATCTCATTTTAGTGTCAATCAAAAGGCAATCGATTAGATTTTAAATTTTCTATAGAAACGTATATGAAATGGTTAGAATTCCAGCTCAGGCCTTTTTTTCAATAACTTGTCTTACAGGGTCGTCGCCCAAATTTTCAATTAAAAAAATTTTTTTTCTTATTTCTATTCCTGTCTCCGCTGGATCTTGAAAGCATTAATTTTCTACTAAAACTAGGGGTCCAGGGACCTCATGCCCACTTGGAAAACTATAGGGATGCAGTTGACATACAGAAGAGGTGT
>JAYMFW010178360.1:2573-15921 GCA_036785005.1 Tubulanus punctatus
TTAATAAATAAACAGTGAAATTCATCACCATTGTCATTTAATTGACAGTCCATATACATTTTCGATGTCTCCTGATGTCACTAGAACGTTTCGCTTCGAAAAACACGACAGGTGAAAGCGCAGCCTGTCGGCGGTGCCCACATTCGGTGGTTAAACGGAACATGCGATGAAATAAATGATTGAATTGGATTGAATTGAATTGAGCCGAACAAAGCCGATAAGCTATAGTAGAAATCCCACAATGAAGTAAAAAACAATTAAATTAAGTCCAAAATATGTAAAAATTCAAGAAGTGTATTGAGCTCGACGTTTCGACTGAACGCTATCAGTCATCATCAGGTACTCTCGCCGCCGATAATCCCGGTCCGCTAGCCTTTACCGTTATCAGTCCATGTCCCCGCCAATGGCTGCATTTTAGGGTAAAACGGCGATTCACCTCGAGTCCCAGGCTAACGGATAATTGTTTGATTTTCGCATTGTTTCAACCCTTGCATATGTAACGTGGATAATCAAGAGACGAAGTCGCGTGTTTGTCTTCAATACCAATAAAATGGATTCTGGACGACTCTCAGCTCTTCGTTTTTAATGGCCTTTTACAGCGGGATACTCGGTAAAATATAAGTTAGACTAAAACGAAATTACGAGAATAAGAAACATCGCTAAGAAAATCTAAATGGAAAACTGAGCGATTTATGTGTGTGATGGAGTCGACATGCTGGCAATGAAGCAGGCGGGCCCAAGGACCAATTACACGAATTTCTCTAAATCTTTTGAGTGTGATCATGGGGCAGATTGCAAATATGCCCTTTTCCCTTCGGCCCAGATGCGTAGCACATGCCCCCCAATTTTACTGGCAAAAGATGATTTTAAGATTGATTCTGTTTGGAGTTCGCATTTAGAGGCTTTTGTTTTTTTTTTAAATTTTTTAAATCATGTTCCTCCATACATAGTTTGCTTGTATTTTTGTATGTGTGTAATGTTTTGTCAGTGATGTAACGATTTTCTTGTAAGCCCTACGTAAAAATATCGAATTCCGGCTTATATTTCAGGTAGGTAATAGTTACACCCTGGAGGTATATTGTAATCGTTAGTATTTTCTGCTATGGTTAGATGCAATCGATCGATAGAATTTATGTACGATTATTAATATGAACGAACTCATTTTACCTTTCTGAATAAAGAAAATTTTGAGGGGGTGTTAAGGAATGAATACTTAACGTATCAATTCTTAGAAGTTAGAAGTTTTCTTAATGAATTTCATTGAGACGTCTATTTTGCTACAATATGAAATTATGAAAACAATTCTAAAAAGTGATGGTTTTAACTGTCCACAAATACATACAATCGAAATGAACTGGCCAATTTCAGTTCTATAAAGCGCTTATAGTCATCTGGTGCATTGGATGGCAGAGATCGATGTTGAAACAAAAGTATTCTGCTATTGAATTTCAGTAGACAATTCATTTAGAATTAAGATCGACGCCATGTGGATCACATTTGACATACCGCGGTGGTTAATTTCATACCATATACATAATATACCCATGTATGATTTATCATACTGACATTTCAGATGTCCGTGTGTGATATTATCATTTATTCGGACACGAGAAACGTGAACAAAAAACAATTACGAGGATTGTAAACTTTTATAGATATGTGATCGGTATGCTTGTGTGTATCTGGTAGAATTGATTGAAGTATCTCCGTGTGGTTGTGTAATGTAAACGCGTTTGACGCATCTACGGTACTCGCCACCGACATTCTGGTGACTGTCATTCTCACATCAGTACCAATCGCCATCTGTCTCGGTCGTCGGAATCTATTAACTTTCTACTCGTCTTGAATAAAAGTTTATAAAGTAAGTGATGTAGTAATATTTCAACAATATTCTATATACCTAAGTGTTAGTTAACGTGAATAATTCGAAACATTTTTCTCGTACTTCTTAAAGCACATCGTCGTATTATTTTGATTTTTATCTAACAAAAAAACATATTTCTAAACTATATTATATATAGTTAAATCATTTTATGGATGATTCAAATAACAGTGTCAGTCGGGTGTTAGGGGTGAAAGCGTGGGAAAACAGTAACTAATCTCTCATCTCCAAATCAAGGAAAGATATCACAAACATTCGTATATTTATTTCTAAATGAATTTTATCCGTGCGCATTTATTTCAATGTTTGAGTCATATCAGTCATTTGTGTTTAGATTAAAATTGCTTTATCATGAACATCGTATAAATTTATGTAATAACCGCAGGATAATTTATGTCACTTTTTTGATGCACGAACTCTTCAGTTTTAAAGCCGGATTTATGATAACTGCATTTCAGACCAATCAAAAATTCATATATTAATTGATTGTTTTATGTGTGAGCACTGGGATAGCCCGTTGCTAATTTGCTGAAATGTTTCCGGCACTATTCACTATTTGAATAGTTGAGCAGTTTTTACAGCCCAGATTAGGTGTATAAATCTTTCCTATACATGTATATATGTCCAATGATTGCATTTGATTATGTATTCAGATATCATAGTCCATTATCTATTGTCCCTGATACAATCAAGACAAACTTTTTGCTTACATCGACCACAAGATGGATTAAGATTATTCAATGGAGCTCCAAAATCAATTTCAATACGTACATCAGATTCTTTTCAAAACTTTTGTGAATATCGTGAATATCGATAATATTTTGCGTGGGATACAAAAATTAGCTTAGAAATTCAAAACCGTAGAATTCAGGAGAGTTTCTGGACGAAGAAAAGCCAATAGAAAAATGATTTGATACAGGTTAGTCGATATGACATGATATTTGTTGTGTATATTGTACAGCGTGTCTCACAAAAAAAGGTATACCCAAATTCATTTGCTAATCATTCATAAACAAATAAAGTTAATTAGATTGATTTTACGGTGAAGAAGCCTTAACATGGTAACTATTAGTTGATGTTTATTTCAAGGATCTGCTGTCACTAATCTGAGTACTAAAAAGTTATGAATAATGTACCAAATTCAGCTTGCGTCACTTTCATAGAACATAAAATCAATGCAAATGTGGGATTGAATAATGTTTAACATATCTCAGATTAGCTAAATATCTACGTATTACTGGTCACGACTTTCAGCATGGCATCCGAACCTGTTATATCTCAATATCGTTTTCTTATATTGAACTTAATAGCCGTTGGTCATTTCATACGTCTACGACTTTGTTCATTATTGTAAATGCCACAGTTCTTTTGTTCTGGTGCCAAAAACCCCCATTAAAAAAGTAACAACTTTTAAGTCAAAATTCAAACGATCGTTTTAGCGATCAATGAAGCCTGACAGGATGTTAGATATTTGGATGAGTGAAGCGAGTGATAATGGGAGCATGGTTCCCGCTCAGCCATCCGTAAATCTATCACCATGAAAAGTCAATGACTTGTAATACACTTTTAAACCAATCTAATGATACTTTTTTGATCATCTAGTTTCAGAGAAATAAACACTTGGGTATACTTTTTCGTGAGACACGCTGTAGATTTTTCATTACGACATGTTTTATATAAGCGGTAATGGGGGAGTCCAATAAACAGCTAGCGGCAAAAAGAAACTACAGTTGTATTCATTATGATCAATGTTTGTTGGAAACAACCACTCTTCACCTTTTACAGATAATTATATACACACCTCTGCATCTTCCTCCCACATGATATATATATATATATATGTATGTATGTATACATGCAACCATTGCGTACATTCTTCATAATTCGTCAAATTTTCATCTCGCAACACTTGAAATTCATAATCTACTGGATTAGCTTCATATACAGCTAAGCAAATTGATGTCAATTTCTTTGAAAGCCCGCTCGGGGATTTGCACCCGGTAAATATTTGAATATATATCAATACGGAATTTGAAAATATTGTCAATCAACACTTTATTATGAAAAGATTATTGGAAAAGGATTCCTAAGTTCATAGATGACGAGACGTATAAATGGTTTGCAAAAATATAGTCAAAAAGTCATAATTCACGTTATCGAAAGCGTTTGGTTCTGATGTTTATTTTGTTTTCATTTGATTTCAATCCGAAAAAAACACATCATGATTCAACGAAATGTGAACTGAATGATGCACATAATCTCACAAACCGATGGCAAACTTTCAATCATTCAATCTAATGAAATATAGATATCATAATGATCAATTTTTGAAAATGACGATTGATATCAAAAAGAAAAAGGTAATATCAAATTAACTGTATAGCGTACTGTCTTTATCGGAACCAAGTCGGCACTAGCTGAAATAATTTGTCTTAAAGACAGATCCAAACGCTTGAGATATAAATAGGAACGAACAAGCGAGAATGTAGAAAATTATGAATGACATTTAATAGTAATTGGTCATATGATAGTGTTTCATGAAGACGTCGGCGTGTTACACAGAACTGATATGTTGTTTAAACCGTTGATATGGATAGGTTCCAGAGGCGGCAGTCAGAAAGAAATCGAGCTCTGTGTAAAGCAGTAATTTGTATTCAGCACGTGGACAGTAGATTGTAATAAATCTCCGTGTCAATTGAAGTCTACAACGGAAACAAAAGCCCTCAAGTTTCCGTGAATGAAACTATTAACGTACAAACAAATGATTGCGTGGATTGTCGCATATTGCATCACCTAAAATCACAGATAAATATCCCAGATACTGTTAATAGATGATCACAAAGATATGTGATTTGAAGATAAAGGTGTAAATGATTTCATGATGGCAACGAGTCCTGCTGAGTATTTGTTCAGGGAAATGGGAGAGGGCACGGAGCAATTTAGCAAGGGCTAAATCGCTACAGTATGACCTATAAAATCCTATCTTACCTTCCACTTTTAAGAGAAGCCTGAGATGTCAAATGTAAGGTTACCCAAAAAGGAATTGGTCAGACACGTAAAGGGATTGAGCCAACCCATGTGCTTCATTCATCTCTCCTAGATTCTGATACATTTTTTGAATGATCCAAAAAGTGGTCAATCAGTTGTAAAATGACTGCCGTAATAATTGCGCACGGGCGTACACCGGCCTATGATCTGAACATAACCAGTTGTAATGGATGCTAACGGCTACTGAGGGTGTCCCCATGATCAGCACCAGGATCCTAGCCCCCATTTGTAATAGCCACGTGATTTTTCTAGCGTTTTCTTATAGTTATTGCATGTGGCCAGGGAGTTGTTAGATGTGACCGGGGAGTTGTTAGATGTGACCAGGGACTTGTCAGAGGTGACCGATCATCCAGCCTGTTGGTCGCTACTTCCCCGATGTACGCGCGGAAAATATGCGGCCAGTTGTCTCGTCCGGTCGGCTATAATCATATATTTATTGGATACTTCTTTGATTGAAGCCATCGAGTTGTTCCATCATTACTGAGATTGTAACTTCAATCAATTGATAACGAAGGCAAAAATGTCAATTTTTGAAAAAGTATTGGAACGACATAACGACGATTTTTGTAATTAATCAGCGTCTAACTGCTGACTGCCAGCGTTCTCTATCTAACTCGAGCTTACCACCGATAACGTGTCAACGTCGTGACAAAAATAATCAACTCGAAGAACTATGAAAAATATTCTGATATAACATTACGGCACGAAATGGTGAAAGTTTGACGACATTATTCATAGTATCGTTAATAACACCTGCTACTAACGAAAACACGAAATGTTCTCGCACATCTACACAAAATTGAAATTCCACGACTGATTTATCGAATTGAATTGAAAATATGTTTCAGATTAATGAGTAGATAATTATCATTTCAGGTGAGGTCCTATGAGCGTAATTGGGCAGTCATGTTTGGACACAAACTCGTGATCTGTTGAAGTGGTAGAGCTATGATAAGGGAATAAATCATTAGCAAAGGATTAAAACTTTCGAAAATTAACAACAGCATGTGGACAAAATTACTTCAAGTTACACAAGTCTAATCAAGTACGCATTGCTAATTGATTAACGGCATATTATAGACACGTATCAAATGTTTGAAATATAGCCGAGATTCGCAGAGAAGAGAAAGTTGTCAACACCGATTATCACAAGTGGATGAAATGGCGGAAAATCGAACGATCAACTTCGGCACACATGACATAGCCTATAACTTATACAACATGGCCGCTTCGCATTTAAATGCATCAAATATTTCGCTATCAGAAAAAGTCTCGGAAGATGACGACGATGTACATAACTGTTCGATATATTTTTCGTACGAAGACTACACCCAAATCGCGGGCGTTCGTAACACATTTCTGGTACTATACTGTGTCATCATAGTCCTGTCGGTTTTGGGAAATTTCATGGTAATTTGGACGGTTGTGAGGAATAAACACATGCACACGGCAACTAACTATTATATCGTCAATTTAGCGGTGAGCGACTTTCTCGTGTCTTTGATAGTAATGCCGTTCAAACTGATGGAGTATACCGTACCCTGTGAGGCCCATGTATTTATGAGCAATGCTTTATGTGGGGTGACGTCATATATTCTACCGGTATTTGTGTTCTCCAGTATATTGACCTTGGTCGCAATTTCAATTGAAAGGTAAGCAGAAATTGGTTTAACCAACATTACCCTGATAAGACTCCAAACAAACAAGACTATTCCTACTATAAATAGCGATTATGTTTGTTTACTAAATTAAAAAATCGTCCATTACGATGAAATGTTGAATGAATAGAATATCGAATGCTAAATCAAATTTTAAATGGCTTCCCCATGGGAAGAATGGGTAGAAACGATTATTGTTTTTGCAATGCATTTGGCCGATGGTATCCTACGTGGTCCGTCGATATTTTGCATCACGCGTGTAAGGGTGCGATTTCCTGACCTTTTACTGAACATGTCAACGTCTCGAAACGGATAAAATAAAAGCCGTGTTCAACGGTATTGACGACTGTTTTCATTTATTATGAAACCCGATTGACGTCGAAGTTTAGAACAATGAATTTACGGAAGGGAACACTCGCTCTGAATCCGCCACCAGTCGAGTTGAATTCAGAGTAACGATTTTATACTCGGTGCGTGCAAATATTGAAGAAAAAAAGATATATCGAGTACAATAACCCTTCAGACTAAATACAAATGAACCTAGAAACCTCTAATTTCCAAAAATCTTCAAGACATGAATCTGATATCGTCTCGTATTTACGAAAGTTTTCCGAAATGCTCGTCATAAGAAATCGCCCCAGAAGAGCCCTAGCATAAGTAATACGAAGTACATCGAGTATAATAAGACTCTCACTGCATGCCGTATCTTGCGAGGCACTTGCAGTCAACGAGATTCCAACTACGAGTTAAAATAACTGCTGTTCGTTTTCCCAAGTATCCAGCTCAATGTTGGTTGGATGATGAGAAATTTTGATCCTTGATAGCTTTGAAATTTTATCCCGACTAAATTGAGATTCCGATAGCATTTGTCAAACTTTTCAGTTGAGAAATTATTACGTCAAATTTTCTACTTTGAATTTCTGGCATGTGTTCGATTCGTGTCGGTTTCGTTGATTTGACCCTTCAAATCGATCACTGTCCGTCATGTGCTTGGCTTCAATTTCCAGACGTTTCGTTTTAATTCGAAATTATCGAACAAGTCACGTTAATTCAATCATACCAGTATAATCCATAATTTTGTCAATCATAACGGAGTGTAACTCAATTAATCACTTGTCAACTAAACCAATCTACTAAACTGAGTAGTAAAAATGGAGCCATATTCAAAATCCCTCAATAGAAATTTAGCTTGAATTAGATACTTTACTTATATATCTCAAAATATTTCGCAACATTTCAACAAAAAACTCACTGCCATAATCACTGCCTCCAAAGGCTACGATTTAAGAATTCCCATCAATTATTGTATTCTGCTTTCCTGCAGTGTGAAATCTTCGCACTGATAATCAGCCAAAAAGTAACTCTGAAAGTTACCTGATACAGTAGACTCCGCTGTACCAAAATTCTATTGACTCGAATTACCGTGAACAATATTTTTTCGGTTACAACATATTCCAGAAGAGTATATACCTAACTGTACATCATTTCACAGTTGATGGTCGAAAATAAGTTTGAAATTTATAGCAATTTCAGAGAAACGCAGAAAAGATCGATCGAGAATAAGACACAGTAAAAACTGAGATATAAATGTTTTGGTGCCGATGATAAGGGCCTACATTTTTCAGCGCCTTACCCGCTGGAATAATCGATCATATTCCGACCGTCATCAGTTCTAGTTGATACTAATCGTTTCAGTGATCATTTTCAATAAATGTTTTGTATATCGCTTCATGAATTTAGATTAATGCATTAATTTTTATCTTTAAAGCCCGTTGATTATTTCATCATAGGTAAATGTTTCAATGAGTTGAATGCGATGATCAATCATTTGACTCACTTTAGCCGGTGTTTTTTGGGAATATATAACCGACGGTTGAATTTGTATTTTTGACGCCCTTAAAAGCGTTTACAATATATCTTATACAATAATTATACCTAGAGAGTGTGATATAGTATGAGTCTGTGCCTGTCAGTGTGCAGTTCGTCATCAATAAATGATCAATATGTAGCAAAAATACCTAAATTGCCATCAATTTGCATTGATTGATTTTTATATATCTTTCATAAATTAAAACGTGGTGATTTGATGTCTAAATGTTTTTTGAAAAATAATTCAATCGTACGAAAAGCGATGATGTTCGAAATTTTTACGAAGATACCTCTTTAACTCCGATGGAAAGCACTTCTCGAACAATTACCTAATTGCAATAATTTTGTAACTAGTGACTACTGAATAATATTCCAAATAAAATAGTACGACCTATTCCATACATAATGTATACCAGAATCGATGACTATTTTTTTGGAGGCGTCAATCAACTTTTAAGTTAGTTTTCTCGTTTATACAACTGGTCTTTCGTTGTGAGGATAGTCTCTCCGTCTAGCTTATTTGAAATAAGACATTGAAACTGGTTTTGGTTTCTACGACGTTCTTATCTTCAGCCGTCTAACAACACATGACAAAATGACAAGTTAGATTTGGCAGAGACATCGATGAGACTCGTGATAGTCCGCACATGTTCTCCTCGCTGGCTATTATTTATTCACAGTTGACCATCAATCTGATCACTCCAAACTGTCAGGAGGTATCGTCTAATAACTGATTCTGTCCACCACAGACACACTGGGATTTGTGTCACGGATTAGCTCCGATGCTTGCCTCTCTTTACTCACCTTGCAGCAGCCAACACCTTAAAATACGACGTGACAAATGACTGTTTTCTGGATCGTTGACTCGTAGTTTTCAAGCACTTTCAATTAGATGTACCGCTTTAAAATGAAAATAAATCGTTTATTAACTTCCCATGAGCGTTGTAACGAAGGAAATCGCGTGGAATTATGTTTCAAAATCACATATGGGGATTCTAGTGTTATCATCAAGGAAATTTTGATTGTGCCAACTGATTGAAATTAAGTACCTTTCATTCCATTTCCCTTTCATACAGCACATCAATGTGTCTGATAAGTTTGATCCACCCAATCACAGATAACAAATTTGTTCACTGAGATGTACAAGATCAATGGATCTTCTACGCGTTTGTTCATGGTAAACCATTATGATTAAACCATCGCTGTATTTCATTTACTGTCTAATCCTTGATAAATAAACATGGCAAATATCGAATCCGCATAAACTTTCAAAATCAATTCCACAACCACCCAACGAATGATATTTGTCGTGTAGTTTGTGCATTTGCAGTTAGTGGTTTAGATGAAAGTTTAATGTGTTACTTAACCACCGTAATCTTCGGATTTACTATGAATTTGACCGGTAGATAAAGGTCAAGACATTGTCAGTAACACGATCCGAGCAGTGTCAATCAGTTTCCCGCGCCAATCTCGATACCATATTTGGCCGATGTTAACCGTCAATTTAGTAAATTGTTCTTCATGTTTAAATAAAGAGCTTAGTGAATCGTGTAAGATTAGGATAAGTGACACATTTTTAGCCCAACTAATCCTCTTAGTCGCGATGATTTAAACATGTTTTATCCATCAAGTAACAATCACATAATATTGCTCAATTTGTACAGTCTCTATTCATAGCGTTCTGCTGCACAACTGCCATGAATGTCACTAAAAATAGTTCCCATGGGACTTTTTCAAATTAGTTTATAGGGATGATGTCTTCTAATTTTGTTTATCAAACTTTAGATACCCAGCTGCGGTGCACCGATGGGCCAATTATCCCTGAAATTTCAATATATGACTATACCTGCTGTTACAACAAGTTGTTCTCATCATATGACTAGGAATTCTTTCCATGACAAATGATATAAGAAAACGAGTATAATGGGACCTGTAAATATGTATAGAAATAATGATATACGACTATCAGCTATCTAGTGAATCCCAAAATAAATTTCGATGAAAGAAGACCTTTGCGATAGAATATGATCTTAATTTGAAAACCTTTTAAAATGTTCTCTTTCAGTAGAGTTTCTATTTTCAATTGAGTTTGCTTTCGCTTTTCTCATCGAAATTAGCGTTCTCACTGATTCACGGGTTATTTCTGGAACGTGTGTTTAGCGATACCTGTTGATGAAGGGTGATATCTCATTTTTGATTAGATGTTTGTGATTCCCAATGAGTGCTGTTTGTGCTTTTGTAATTAGCTATCACCTTGGAGTATAATCTGACTACTCCAATGATATGATTACTCCAAGTTTCAAATAAGTTTGAAACTATATAATTCATAATAATGTTCATAACATGTCCTGAAGTGAATTATCAATCAACTTTGAAAATTGGTATGTCTGCCAGACACCCACCGATCAAAAATAAAACATGAATTATTTACGAAATTCTTCCCGAGCCGAGAAATCGTTGTTTATGTAAGGAAAGCGATTATAAGCGTGCGACGATTCTCGCCGACATTAAGCATGATTTTTTTTTCAAGAAGACGATCGTCAAAATAAGAATTTATAATTCGAGAAATATCTGGTGGTTGACTCGAATTTTTAAATCACGCAGAGGTTTTGACGATTAGGCTTTTTTTAGTTTTGACGTCAACAACGCAACGTCATATAAAAATTCACAGGAAAAGACTTCCATTGCTTTTAGTTGTTACCGAACTCATACATTTTGTGCAGTTAGCACTCTGATCGATGGTATCCTGCCGGGGGAATAAATGAAATTGATGTTTTGTAATTTTCGTTTCAGTGCAACTCTTCGCTTTTTAAATTGCAGTTAAGACGCCCCTAAATGCATCATTTATTGGAGTTGCCATAGTACTACCGGTATTTTTGACAAATCACACCCGTAATGATTAGATATTCATGTACGCATTATACTGTGGGTAATATAGATAATATCTTTGCTATTTAGTCTTGAAATTACTTATCACTAATTATGGATGATGTCGAAAATGAGCATTGCCGCGAGAGTATGAAAGAAATAATAATGATATTATGTTATTAGATGGAATAAAAGTACATGTATATATGACATACTTCATCAGATGATTTGAAATGTCAAAGACTCAAAGGTTAAATTTTTTCAGTCTGTCTTTTGTCTGAATATGGCATGCGATACGTGAATCATAATTCATGAAGATAATTCAGAACAAATGCTCAAAAAAATTAGAAATATGTCCAAAAACAACCTTTCGAATGGCAGGTTGTTGAGATGATTTTCTTCTGATGTATTCTTGGCTTACCGTCTCCGGTTTTAACTTGGCGTGACAGACTAGCGAGTGTCAGTATCCAAAGTCATGGTGGGTCTAAACTAGAAAAAAATGGTTCATGCATCTTCTGAGGTTTGAGTTGCCACCACAGGGGAGTGTCGTGTGACTCTTCAAAACACGACAATTTGTATTTTGAATATGACTTCCGACTCGGCCGGCGACGAATGAAACAATAAATAATTCATCATTAATCCGAACTGGCCATCATACACGCGACACAGCCAAAAAATTGTATTTTCGTCGCCCAATGTTCCAGTAAATGTCGATGATATTTAATATGGAAATGTATCGAATCGCCTTATGTGATTTTCAAACGCTGGGGACTCGGGTAATTAGCGTATCGACACTGACCGGCCGTCCCTATGGGGCACGTGCTTCAATCATTCAATACGATTCGTGAGCATTTTCCATAATGCAAGTATAAGCTGTCGATTGCTGTGAATAAAACCTGTTGTTTTTGTAGAAAACACTGTTGTATCCCCGTTCAGCATGTACCTTGTTGATAAGGGTCACCTGGGGATCTGTCTTTATGGGTTAATAGTTTTACGTTTACTACGTTACATTACATTACGTTACGTTGAAAAAAATTATTATCAAAATAACATAAAATGATCTGGAATTTGGGGACTAATTTGATAGTAAAAATGAAATTTCTCATGTGGATTTTGGGGAATAATTTTAAAGTAAAAAATGAAATTTCTGATCTGGAATTTGGGGAATAGTTTTATAGTGAAAATGAAATTTCTCTGGAATAAAATTAATCCAAAACATGACGTACTCCTCTTTTGGTATAATAAGGGCCAGAAAGATTTTTTTTTCTAATCGACAGAAATAACCGACAACTTGATAGAGCTTTAATTTTCTAAGAATGTATGTATTGAAAATCATTAAAAAAAACAATACCAAACAAAAATAATTTCTTTGCTGACAGGAAAGTAGCAATGTCATTTCCGGTGGAGGAAAATGGCCGGGTTTTGTGTGGGCTAGCGGCTTAAGTGATTACGTTTCTGGTGACACACCGAGTGATAGTGATATCGTGACACTGTTGACTTTTGGCTCAGACACTAAGAGCATCTCGGTTATTCTCGGTTTATATCGATACTCAGCAAACCTACATTTTGTCTAACCCTACATCATGATATTATATGTGACGACCTGATCGTATTAATCCGATAAAGAGATTAACTCGCGAGTAAGTTTCGTCTTGTTTTGTCAGTAATTCAATCTGGCGGCACGAGTGTTACATCTTCGGGTTGTTGCGATCCCCTGCGGGGTAGTTTCAATAACAGGACGAATTTTTACGTAAAAATTTCAATACCGAATTTCATTCAATATGCAAAGTACAGTGTAATAGACATACAAGCGTTGTACTCCAATATACTTCAATCTGAAATGAGATTTTATTTAATCTTAATGAGCATTTACGTTACAATTGTTTGGGTAGTAAATGTACCTTCACAGTTTGAAATATATAGAGAACCAATGACATAAGCACCAATTTTTTGTTTTCACGTTTTCATTTTTAATGTTACAATTGCAAGTTTAAGGCAGAACCATGCGACAAGCCTTTTAGAT
>JAYMFW010178582.1:4124-15888 GCA_036785005.1 Tubulanus punctatus
TTCTAAAAATACGACCAGAATTTCTATACGAACCCAGTATTCTTTTATTTTTGATTCAACATCCTTGTTATAATGATTTTGAGAAATTTTATTCCAGAAATTGCAATTAGAATTTGAAGTCAGGTGTCGATTATTTATTCAGTCTTGAGTTTTCTAACCACAGGTTTAGTCAATGAAAACTATGAACACTTTTATCAGTTGTGATCTTTGATGGTAGATGAATATTTCTAATTGAAAGAATGTTGATTTGTGGAGATTATTGATAGTGCCTTCTCAGTCTCAAGTCATATTTCTACTCAGTTATGGAATAGAATTCTGACATGGAAAACTGACTAATTTCCTCTTACTGAAGGAAAACATTACCTCAACACTGGATTGAGACACATTGAATGTAAGAATGTCTTCACTTCTGAGCTCGTGTAAAAAGCTGAGACTACTTTTATAATCGAGAACTATTGTGAACTGCGTCGTCAGAATAAAACCGGCAGCCATTCAGTTGCAAATAATTACCATGGATGTCTGTGATTGGTCTACGACTGTAAATAAGGCGGGACCGTCATTTGTGTGTCGCCTTGGGGGATGGTGGCATCGTAACCCTGGAGTGGAACGTGCTAGTGTGCTATGTTTAACAATACAAGGACAGCCCGAGTGGACTCTGTATGATTAACTCTGTATGACGCTAACAATCATGTACATCTAGTCAAAAAAGGATATGAAAAAAGTATTGAATTGACAGATCTATAGACGCCGGTACTGATAAAAAAGTGTGGACTGCTCCAAGACGCATATTACTGACATCATTTATTGCCTCGGTACCTTCTAGGCCTTGGCCTGGTCTGGTTACAGTGATACAATCTAGTCCTGACTATCTGAATTTGTGTATTTGGTACTGTCCTGTGTTTTAAACTCCTATGGTGGACGATTGGGTGATTAAGACTATGTATGCCACGAAGAGACGTAGGAGAAGTGTTAAGAGGTAAGATTCATATAGCAGCTTCATTTATCATTACGGATTTCCTGTCCACACTTTTGCAGCAGTATAGGTATTGTAAGGTGTTTCTTTTTCAAATGTCAAATTATACAGGTTATTTTGATACTAGCCTGATATTTTCCAATTATCTAGATTTCTTCTCATAGCCTGTCATAAAAAACAGATCTGAAAATGATAATTGCCATATTTTACAGTATACATTGCTTTAGCTATAGCTGAAAATAGCTGCACCAAAATAACCTATGAAAATTAATTGTATAGAAGATTCAGTTTTTCTACATGTGTACTGGTTCAATCTATTCCTGCTGTGCAGAAAAAGATCTTTATAAGTTGTCAATGACTGATCATAAAAGATGAATAACGACGATATCAACAACTTATTACTGGTTGAGTTATGTTTTCATACTGATAATATCCCCACTGTTAGGTATATCATAGTTTTCTTACTTCTTGAAATTAGCATTCCATTAAAAATGGTTCTTACAAAGTCTTTTTTGTATATGATATCAGGATTCTAAAGAAAAACTTTGTGCTTGGCTCGCGGGTGTTTGTCTTTCCATAACTTGCCAGAACCGATGACTTTATTAATAAATTCTTACATTGCCGGTTATGATAACAACTAACAGCTTTTGCTTTGGGAATCTTATTTTTTTGTAAAATCTTTATCAAAATTGTCTTTCATTGAGGGTTTGATGTTATCTTTGATTTAAGACTTTTCTTTGAAGTGAGTTCCGAAAGCAAAATGAATGAATTATACTTTTAATAAGGAATGAATGTTTTTTGCAAAGTCTTTTCTATTTGGGTTTTTCCAAGGTGAAATTGATTCTATTAGGTGTTCTAGAATCTTATATCGGATATTATTTCATTATTCATCATTTCCTTCACCAAATTTCTAATGTATTAATCACTTGTGATAGAATTAACAAGTGATGACCACCTTGTAGGGAATCTTACTGTGTGGTTTTCATCAGATATTACGATAAATATGGCATTCCACCTGGGACTATCAAAATGACATGTGGTTTTATTCTTATTTTGGCTACAGATGATTATGAGACATTATGGCTATCTTCCCACATACCTCTGTACCAAATGAACTCTTCAAACAGATTTTTACCCAGAATCATATTTGGCATTTTTTTGAAATTGCATCATTTCTGTATAATCTAGTTTTTTTCATTTTGTTATAAAATCTCAACATGTTTGTCAAACATTTTGCTTGAATGGGCCAACCAACCTCCCACGAAATATTGTAAAATTTTGGAAATTAATCATCCTTGGTATTTGTGATCTCTTGATTTATAAATCCACATGATTTGTTTTATCCTCGTATATATCTGGTATATCTTTATTTTATCTTCATATGTTTCTGTTCTTCTTATCTGTGTTCAAGATTTACTGAAGATTTCTCAAATATTCAGCTTTCACTGCATAAAAGCCGTTGTGTCAGCACTTGTATAAAGTCCAGGTACAGGACTCCAAACTGTCTTATCTTATAGAGGTGCTATATTGTTCTTCCCAAGAGCCTAAAATGTGCCAACTAGTTTTTCTTAATGTACTTCTAATGGTTGAAGCATAGTTGCTTCATTTTCTGTTCAGTGTGAAGGTAATTACATGAAGTCTTGTGGGACTAACGGGGGTTTTCTAGTCTGGACTGATTTATTCCGGTTTTTACAACTGTACACACACATAGCCCATGATCGGAAGAATATCTGGACTGATGCAGATATTTCTTTCTAGAGGCCATAATTTCTATTAAAAAAAAGAATCTAATTCATATAAAAGTTGCGTGAGACTAATACATGTCTATCAAAAAGATATATAGTGATATTTTCTAGTGGATGACTTTCAAAGGATATTTCATTTTAATTACACTATTTAAGTTTACATTTTCATTGATTTTATAATTACTCGTTAAATGCAGTTGAAGTGTGATCACTGTAATGAAGGCTGTTTTACGGTTACATGAGCTGCTGATGAAATCCTTACAGTCATTTATTAGATATAAAGCATATTGAATTTGTATCAGAAAAAATTTCATTTCATGCCCGAGGGATTTCTCAAAGCAGCATGATAGATTGTGTCTATTATTAGTGATTATACCACATAATTAAGAGTTTGATATATCATCTGAATATCAGTTATAATTACTTGAAAATTATCAATTCTTATATTGATAATTACTGTTAAGCATTTAATGGGACAATTTGGATTTTCCTGAAGCCTTCGGCCATATTTCATAATCCAGTCTCCTTCGCAGATTTCACGGTGAACTGTTTTTTATGAAAACAAAGCTGAATTTGGTTTCAGTAACTAGTAAATTTGATACGACTTACATATCTCTGCATACTGTAGACCATTGCATGCTAAATTCAATAAATTGACTTGCGTTGCATGACCATTTTGATTTTTGTCCTGGCATGCAATGTTCACTGATACAACTGTATTCGTTGTTATACCTTATTGATACACAGTACTATAAATACTCTAACCCCTCTTCATCTTTTCAAAATATTTCATTAAATTAACATTGATTTCATTGGAGTGAAATGTAATTTAATCATATTTGATTTTAACTTTGAAATCCTCCCATTTAACTTTTCAATAGATAGTAATGATCTCTAAGTGTGCTGTTGCACCACCCATGGCTTTAGGGCTTTGCCGTATATACTTTCAAGTATCCACTTAGAGTTGAAGTTATTGTCAGTTATCTGGCTAATTATGTTCAGAAATATTGAATTTTGCTCAGAGGGTGTGAAATGTTTATGTATTTTGTATGAATTTCATTGAAGTGTTTCTTACTTCTAATACTTTAAACTATGACATTTGATGTAAGTTTTCTTAATCATTAAATTAAAAAAAAGATGTTCAAAACTTTTCCTGTAATTTTTATTTTAATGCTTAGGAATTGATTTCCTGCTGCGAACAATGCTATCAAGTAATTTTGTTTCCCAGATGGAGCAGTTTGTTTCAATCTTTTTGATTTTATCTTCATAAAATACCTTCAGGACACAGGATACTAACCACTAAATCATTGTTTTATTTTCTAAACAGTCAGTTCACTATTTCCTTATCATTCAGTTATGTTAAATAGTTTTATCATTTAGAGTTTTTGCCGTGAGGAATTATGATAAATGATGAAATGATTACTTAGTGCTTCATCAAGTGATTGATATTAAACTGCATGCACTCGGTTTGTTTTTGGTGAACCTTTACTTTGTCTGTTACATGCCTTGAAATTTAAGCACAAAAATTGTAAAACTCATTCTAGTTTATATTGAATCTTGGATAGAATAGCACTGATAGGAACCGTCTCTTTATATAACCGTCTCTGTTCTGACATATGTTCAACTTTTGTTTGAAATGATTTAAAAATCATCTTCATACCTCGACACGACAAGTTCAACCGAAATGAAGATGAAATTGTATTGTGCATTTTTCGACAAATTTATCAGAAAAACCAATGTGTGACACATCAAAGTGTAAGAGTACTGAAATATGCTGTCAGTAACTCACGCAGACTGTTCTCACAATCATCGATCTGTAATCAGTCGTTTTAAACCCCATGGTGCGATATTGAAAAACTATCTATAGTCTTCCATCTAAAGCCATCAGTCTCGAATAAAAGTAAAAACCATTTAATTGTATCAACGAAGAGAGTTGCCTTGATATAAAATGCAAAGTGGATTGTGTTCTGTCTGTCCTCTAATGTTGTATTTTAAGCACAGGAACTTTTGATTTTTTATCGTGATAAGGAGAACCAACCAGCGTCCTAGTCCTAGTAACAAGAACCGTCAAAGCAATTGATTTTGATGGTCCGGGTGTCTGTGTTGTTAGTGTCTGGGCTATGATGGATGAGCATCTATCATGCCATTTCTATACGGACCCGAGTTATTGAGCCAGTCCATATTTCTCACTAAGGTGTTATAGTTATAATTGTCAAATCTACCGGAATTAAACCCACTGATCGTCATTGTTCGGTGGAAATTTGGGCACCGCCTTATTTACAAAGTGATGAAGTCTGGTCGTGTGCTTGCCCTCAAGCTGCTCCTCATCAATACATCCATTTGACCACTGAACTATATTGACCTTAATGATCATCAATAGAAGTATAGACTCAGGACAATTTTTCAAGTGATTTATCATAACATCTCAAATTTTCCTTATTTGTTTAAAGCTTTGGTGTAATTTTGTTTCTACATTTTGTACTCTGTATGATTTCATGTTGGTCATGTCGCAGCATGCAAATAGGCTATCTGTGTCTCTAACAGCGCTTACTGGGATGTGATAATCCACTCATTTCTATGGAAGCCACGTAATAGTCAGTCAGTCACCTTATTCCAACTCTGATGACGAGATAATGAGAGGTTACTTTGATATGGATTACAACATCACTGCTGAAATTGAAACAAATTATCTTTACATTTTTGTATCCATCTAACCCTACCTTATCGAGGTCTCTTAAAAAAAGCAGAATAGGAATATGTTTAAGAATGTGAGACTAATCAATCTTTATATCTCCAATTCCAATTGAATTTGTAGTTCAATAACTTTCAGAACTGTTAGAAGTACTGTTTTAACTATGTTTGAACCTAGTTGATGACCTTCAATTTTTCCGAACAAACACACAATAATTAACCATCAATTAAATGATTTGTGTTGTGTTGATACATCAAATGTGTGATAATTACTCAGTGTCGATGTTTAATCACTGATGTCTCATTTATCGGAGTGTCGGTTTTGAAGAATATTTTCTCATCAGTAGTCGCAGGTAGAAGATGGTTGTCGAATCAATGGCAATATCAGATGAATCGTGACGAATCTCTGAGAATAACCAATGATTTCCTATAGTTTATCACACTTGAGTACCGTCAAATGTTGTCTCATCCTGATGTGATATCAAATACACCAAACAGTCATATTTATACAGTACACATGTGAATGTTCATTTCTCAGAATTATCTAGATTTGGATAAAGTCAAATTTTTGGAAAATAAATACAGTTCCCATTTCCAATTTGCAATTGAACTATATTATAAACATACAAGGTATATACTGTCAGTGGAAGTTAAGATGGTTTATTTGATTTCCAGTTCATTCATTTTTGTCCTGACTCATGGTATTTGAAATACCTGTACAGTACAGGTAAGGTCCTCAGTACTACATGTCCAGTATGCGCAGTTTTTTATCCTGTAATCATCAGCCTTTTTACAGCATCCACATCCATACTGTTTTTTATACACGTAATATGCATTGGTCTGTAATTTCTTTCTGCTTTTGGGCAATATTCATAAAGAACGACAGTTCAGAACATGAAAATGTACTCAGGAAGATCAGAGGTGCCAGCCTGTCTGCCTTATGAACAATTGACTCTTCAGTAAATGCTGTTCTCTCAATAAATCAGCATTTTATCATAAAACCTGTATCATTTCCATCTCTGTGCATATCTTCTGTCGATCTGATATTCCACCAAAATATTTTTTGTTAACATTGTTTTTTAAGAATTTCAATTAGTATTTCTACAAAAATTTGACACTTGAAATCTAAACCTTTTTAGCTGCTGCAGAATCTCCACTTCATTGAAATATCATTTGGATTACATGATTTCTACTTAAATCTTTTCCGCATCAATTGTCTTTCATAATATATTCTTTATATTTTTGCTCAGTAATTTATCTCGGAGACTCGAAGACACCATAATGGTAGCTGACAGGACAGAGATTGTAGTATTGAGTTTTGTTTGTATAGGGAATGCTTCGTTCTGCTCGACTCAGCCAGAAAATTACACGGGATCTTTGGAAGGCGGAGAATTTCTTTTCATCCTCACTGTAATTTAACAGATTTCTGAGCCTCTATTTAGTTTTTCTATTGGTGTATTGTGCGTCCAACTTTTGACAGCTCACAGCGAGACCCAGAGAAAATGATGGGTCATCTTTTTATAGATCAGTTAGATCTATGTTCATCATTCTTGGTGTAGAAGTTGGTAGATTTTCATCAGTCTTCTATCAATGCTCGCTATACAATATTCCGTTATCTGATGCCAGTTTCTAAGACCGGTGTTTTATGCAAATTAATCGTCTGTCAGAAGGTCACGCCGAGCTGTGTAGCTAAACCATATGCATGGGTTCTGTGATCCGAAATATTGCGTGATCTGGACTAATTTGTCCGCGTCAATCTCAGCAGTAGACAAACTGATATGACAGCGATCATATTTTAAAGTTGTTTTCCATTATTTGTTTGCATCGGCAATTCAGATTTCATTTTCATTTTCACCGCAGAAGCCACATTTTGACGTGTGGTGTTAAATGGATACCTTTTAATGATGGCCTGAAATTGTCAGGACTTTTAATGCCATGTGTTTCTCCACATGTGGACAGTGAATTCTTGCGACATAGAATGACATAGAATATAATTGCTCGATGATAAAATATGGTCGGAAAAGATTTACTAAGCTTTATAGGGATAACACATTTTAGTGCTCTTGTTCTTTCACAGTTACCAGTGTTACTGTATTCCGATGAACACGGATAGATTTATAATCAATTACAGCATGCGATCTGAGGATTACTGAGACGACATTTTCTCTGTTTTAATCACGTTATAGAGGTGAATTATAGGAAACCCGTTTCACCAACAAAATCTATCAGAGATATCCTAAATCGGCTTATACGACCTGACAGTTTTTATCTCTCAATCAAATTCTAGAAATTTCCCCCTGATATCTCAGATTGATAATAGCTATTGCAGCATGTTGATTAAATGTTTGTCACTTGACGTTCTATGGGCACATATTTGCCATTTATTTTGCACTTAAGCTAGAGTTCATACTTATAATTATTTCTTTGCTATATGAAATGCTATAATTTCTCTCGAAGTGAATAGGTTTTTATTTTGCCCACACATGTGACACGAAGACACAAATTTAATGACCAACTGTCGTAAATTCTGGGTGAACGTTGTGTATGTGATTATCGAGAAGATGTCGAGAAGTCCACATTTGTTTTTTGTTAACCATGTGTCGAAGAATGAAGTAAAAACCATAAGTTACACCAGGTTCCATTGAAGCACTGCATTCACCTTGAAATCTGTCAAATATTTATTCTTTTATTCCTTCAAAATCAGTATTTTCCATGAACAGATGTACCAAATGACTTATTTTATTATACAGGCTGTATTGTCCATTAGGAATATAATTCTATAGAGTCAAATTTTTTGTGATTGATTCTCACACATTGGCCACAGATCATCTTTGATATCAGAAATAGTATGATATTCAGAAATCATATTTAATCATGTAATAGAACACCTATTGCATTGGAAAAAACACTACTTCAATCAGTATCCAAGCGTATGGCCATTCTTCGTTACACAGCCACATCAATATTTTCATTCCCTGCTTGGAGGCCATGAAATCTAATCGGTACTCATGTTTTAATTGTGACAATGGCGCTGGACACTAAATAAGGCCTTAGATTATCATGAATATTGATTATATGGGTGTTGGCAGATCAAATGCAAGGGTTGTCTTTTATTTTATGAAAAAAACTCAGGGCACTTAAAGGTATACCTAATATGTGCAACTATTATGTGGAATGATAGGCCAATGTGTGTAATATCATTATTGAAATCTCGTCAGATTCACACTCGTATATTTCAGTGCTCTGAAAGTCATCTTCATTATTTGGTATTAGCTATTAAGTCCCTATCACATTGCACTATGCAGTCCATTTTCAATAATTGAATGTTAAATGAAAAAAAGAAAGAATGAACAATCTGTACAATGAACATAGCCCACGGGCAAGCGAACATTTCTGGCTCAATATTGTTTTGAGATTGCATATATGCATGAAAATGAGAGATTACAAAATAAAATCGGCGTAATATTAGCATTTTGAGATATTGACTGTTATCAGTGAGCCTTTGATAATTAATTGCTTTATGAACTAAAATGTAGTTATTTTTTACAAACATTTTTCTGAGAACTGAAAGGAACCAGTTTTCTGATAATACATTATTATCATTAATTTAGCTGTATCTTGCTGGTATTTTAGAGTAATCCGGCAATGGTTCAATCATTTCTTTGGCAATGTCTCTAAAATATTCATAAGACACACCTTGTAATTTTCCTGCCTATTTTTCGAGGTTTCATGATTAATTTATCAGTGAATAGGCGACTGGCACCATAAAAATACTGACAGACCCATTCTTCACTAGTTACCTGTATACTGGTTTATCCATGAATTATTGATGTCAGAGCTGATTAATTTTCACCATTGAACTCTTGCTTCTATATATGACTTATTTACAAACATTATGTCACAATAATTCACCATAATCCCAGATCCTCAATCCTCATAACTCACTATACAGTATTTACTTGATAGCTTACTGATAAATTCTATCAGGAATCATTGAATATATCTTATGAATAAAATGTGACTTTTGAAGCCGGATATGTGTCAAGAATGTTCCCATGTTATATTTGTTCCCACTTTCATTACATAATACAGGGGTGGACCCTGAGGCACACAACTGAAAAGGACAGAATCAGATGAAACAGGGGACCATGTCAAATCAAATAGAACTGGTGACAGTGTCACTCAATATTACTAAAAATATTGACTTCTTGAAAAACTTTTTTTTAAAGGGCACCAAAAATGATCGTATATGACATGGTTGACATGGTCTTCATCCACCTCTGGTATATGACGAGCTTTAGTAATGCACAGTAATGATGAATTATCAAAATTCTATTTATTTTTCAAAAAATGTAAATATTTTAAAGCAGTTTGCAGCTTCTATTTCATCCATCCACAGCCCAACTGGGGGAGGTTGTTTCTGAATCTGCAGATGAACAAATGTCTCAAATTTCTAACATTTACAGTTGAGGCAGCTGTTGCCATTGTTACAACTAACATAATTGGCTGCAATTTTGGAAGTTCTATTTTGATGTAGGGTAGATGTGTATAGCTCTAAAGGATGCGAATTCACCATTCGACTGCTGATTAAAATTTCCATCATTCTACTTATGACTAGAGTCAATAGCCACCTACCATTTCAAGATATTCATCGGACTCGACAAAGCGTCCCACGACACTCCCGCTGTGAAAATTCCATCTGAGACGCTGTGAAATTAAATTCGAATGTATGGACAGACTGTAGAATATACACTGAACTATTGCGATGAGGTTGAATTAGGTGCTAACGTTGCATTATCCTGCATTATCCGTTAAGAGGATAATTAGGGCTTGTAGGTAGGAACGGACAAAATTTGACCATCAGATGTCATTGTCAATGGTCGACGCAAGGCGGGTCAGTAATTAATGAATAATATAAAGTTTGGTCATCTGACAGGAGAATTGTGATGTCCCACTGATCTGTTATGATGTCATTGGTCCATTTAATACACCTTCTATTTCCTCTTCACCTGACTATATTACACATTACAGTTTCCTATACCATCTTTTGCTGATATGTAACCTCACCTAATACCTGTAGTTTATACTTTAATTACGTTTTCATTTCCTTAATTTAGAAAATCAAGGAAAACTTAGAATTGCCAGAGTTATCTTACTTTTAATCTTATTTCACAAAAGCCGATTACTTGTAGTATTCCTAAGGTTTTAATCCTTTAATTGTTGCGAAATCAAAACTTAATTCCATTGACGATTTTTGAACTGATTTTTATTTTAATTTAGTTCATTCCAGTTATTTATGAAAAAGGCAAGAATGTTCATACATCCTTGGGCAAAATCTGATTTTCTATGAAAGAAATGTTGGACTGCCTAGCAATATTTAATTTCTGTCATTTAGAAAATGAAAATGGTGATTCCATATGTGATTTGAAATTCCGTTTCATCCAACATCAGATGCAAGTTATTCATCACAAAACCGCAGTAAGATTGTCATTTAATTGGAAGTCAGACTCCCGAGAGAAAGATAAAATTGTCACAAATCGTCACTGATTAATTCATAGTGCTGTCACTGTCTATCTCGGTCTGGACATCGACTTTAATTGGTTTATTTATGAAGTGTTACACAAGGCCTCACTGAGAAATCTTCACAGATGTAAACGGCAGTATCATCCCATAGCGATATTTCTAAAATTGTAGGTGTTATTCGAATAATCTATCTTGTCAGCAAAATGATTCCTAAGAGGCAATTATGGTTCTATTGAGCCATTTGAAGCATGTTTTCCTTTTGTAAGCTTCTTATCACATTTCCATCAAAATTATTCATAGTTTTTGCATCATCAGCATGTATATATTTCACACCGATATATAGTGTACTAACTTATGTTAATTCATAGCCCGAAGCTATGTAAATTACTTTCATACTTACAAATTGACATTTTTAGTAAACGAATAACAATCGAAAACTTCAATCAAAACATGAGGTGCCAACGCCTTAGTACTTCATATCTAAATTCAGAATAGAAATTCATGAAAATAGTATCTAGCTCTGATCTATATTTTTGGATCATTGGTCTACCATTTATTGATACAGAGAAAAATGCTTCAAGAAATGATATAAATAAAAAAGTGCAATTTTAGATTTCGTATATTGACATACAAGTTGTATTAATCTGAAACAGTCAGATATGCTAATCAATCAACCTATACTGATCATTGGCTATTGAAATGATCATGATTGCAGCTACCAGAAAAAATGGCCACAGTGGGGATAAAAAACTGTATAAATAGATGAAGCAGGGTGAACTGATGTATGATTGTAGAGTACTGGTATATAATTGAGTTGATATTGACTCATCAG
>JAYMFW010178693.1:0-12657 GCA_036785005.1 Tubulanus punctatus
ATTTGATGCTTCAATGGGGTTATCATTACGGTTCCATGTTTAGCCTACGAAAAATTGTTCTAGATTCCAGAGAAAATTGCCAATGAAACCTCATCACGTAGGGTACGTGACCGATGCGTAACTCGCATAACGGCATAAAAAGAGGATTTATGTATTTTTGACGATCGAAATGCGACTAAAATTGTAACGATTTATTACATGCACGGTTATTTTTGTGTAAGGAGACACCGGGCACTGCGAGGTAGAAATAATCAAACGCGTTCTGCGAAAAATACGTTAAGGTGAAAAACCGACCTCCAAACCGGATGAGAGGCATATCGTAATTATCTGTGATAAATTGTTTTTTATTCATTGTGAATGTTTGCGAGTGTTTGATCACGTAGACCCAGACTTCGGCTGCTGGTGCCCGCGCAGTCTCAGACATATCAAGGAATTATCTACGTCACAGTCAGGAAAACACATAAATAGCGACAGCTGAAAGCAAAGGCTGTGAAAACCTGCTCTGACTTCAACAAGCTCGTTAGAAATTGACACTTTGCATCTTCAAACATGGTAAGTCAACTTATTTCATATATCGCTTTGAGATCTTAATCAGAATTTTCATGTTAAACGCAATTTTTCCTAAATCAAATTATCTGGGTAGCTTAATTAAATCTATGGAGTTTTCGTCTATAAAATTTTGGGTCAACACTTGGCTTGCGTATACCGGTGTTCTGAAATAATTGTAAAATATATGCATCCATTTTAAAAACCATCTTTGACATTGTTTTTTACCTGAACGGTTTAGTTTTAACGTTTTGCTTATTAGGTTTTCTCTCATCTTAGATTATTAGAATTGATATATTAATTCATGTTTCGGTATCTAATCAAAGCCGCCGACTTAAAACGATGTGGCGTTGAAAAAAGGTAATTTAGGCTATTATGTATTAAACTAGCCAGTTTCTGTGGGAGAGCGGCATTTTGAATACCTGCAATCTTCGTAGCTCCCGTGTGTATCAATTTCTTGCGCAAATGTATCTTTTTGTTATCATTTTGCCTCGTAGAACTCCAAGAAGCTCTACTGGGTAGCAGCGGGGAGTTGATAAATGATAACTCAGACCCAAACGCGCATAGTTGAAATAAAGGCTTTGGTTTGTTTGTTTTTGTTTTTTTTCTTAATTTCTGCATTTGCTGGTGATTATGCAATAAATTTTGACTAAAACACAAACGAGCTCCTCGAACATACTTATATAATAACCAGCAAATTTATAGTGGAAATATTTGGCAATTTTATACACGAATCCATCGCTTTCCAATCTCATCATAATTCTGTTCGGTTTTTCTATGTTTTAATCAATTCACTTGGCATATCCAGTTAACTATCAAATGCCATCTAGGCGCTACCCGTATTTGTGTACATTCAGTGCAGCTGGATGTTCCATTTTCTGCTTAGATCCAGGGATGTCGATACGATTTATCAATCTCTAGCTAAATTTGTGCTTCAAACATCGACAGATAAACTACGAAAAAGATTTTTTAAATTAATTATACATTAGAAACAAAGTGTACGAGTTTTATATGTATTTCGCTGTTAGATATTTTTGCCGTCAGTCTGGTTACTTCATGTGGTCTCGGGTTTTTCTAATTTGAAATAACGCAACGGGATACTTGAATACTTATTTGACATCCATTTTTCCGTATTTGTAGGCCCGTTTTTTTAATTGGCTAGAAACAAAATAACATACTTTAAAGACACGACGATTTTTCGTATCTTTGTTTGGGAGCTTTCAAAAGAAAGTAATTGCGTGTGTCGAAAACTACTTGTTACTATTACCTAGTTGGCCTTCTAGAAGAAAATCCCACGAGACATATGTATTTGTATGCAAGTCATTAAATAAAACTCTGATGAAAAATTCCGGAAATCATTTTCGCAGGACTTTATAGGTTGATAGGCTTGATCGAATGTGAAAGGTGATATTGAACCTCTTAGATTTAATCGTCGGCATCGCACAATCACTGCTGACTGATAACCCTAATTGGCGATGAACCAGACATCACATTGACATAATTACAACGATTACCCAAAATGTGGTAAGGAGGGGATAATGTGACCCTTGTGAAAGGTATAATAAGTCATAAACGGTCATTACATACAATAAATTGATTGGTACGTTATTTAGGTTTAGATCCTATTATTTGTTATTGACAATTATCGTAAATAATGCCGATGTGACAGTATTTACGGCACGAAAGTTATTGTTTCAATACATGTATTATTGAGGTGTCAGATTGTTTTAATTGCGTGTTTGCATTTTTCTCTAATTTCAGAGTCTCACCGGTGCCGAGAAAGCCGCCGTGCAATCGACCTGGAAAACGGTCGCAGGCAATATTGAAAAGAACGGCGAGATGTTCTACCTCGAGTTAGTTCCAATTATTCTTGATGATACGTATAGATAAATATTTTTCTTCTTAAAACTCACTGTGGAAGCCTGTTTGTTTTTTTCTAAAGGCTTTTCGCAAAGAATCCAGCTCATGTGTCGTTGTTTAAGTCATCCGACCCGAGTTCTGGCCCGTTTAAAGCCCAATCAATTAAAACTATGGAGAAAATTGGCGAACTTGTGGGTGCTCTTGATGGTGGATTGGACGCGAAATTGAAGTCATTGGGTGAATTTCACCGTGGTATTAACATAACAGGAGCTCAATTCTCTGTAAGTGTCTGTTAGATAAATGTAAAAGTCAGGGTGGAATGATACCATTTCACTTGTGTCACGTGACAAGGTCGGACATCTTTGTACGGTGACTTGTATTTCTGCAAGATTTTTCAAACAGGTGCCTCATTAATTATTTCAAATGCCATATATGCCCATTTCGCTTTGTTTTTCATTGACCACCGTGACAACGCCGAAGTGGAAAGAGCGTTTAATTATAGATACTTCGAGATTACGTTAATTAACACATGTGTGATGGATATTTTTTTCGGTTATCACTTTCAGACCTGTGAGGGTCCACTGAAACACATGCTTTCGACGGTGCTCGGAGGCAAGTATGATGCGACAGCTCAATCAGGATGGGACAAAGTCATCAAAACCATCATTGCTGGAACAACAAAAGAACTCTAAATCTTCGACCGAAATGAACGGGGATATTCAACATGAGACAAATCCTTCAAAATTGTTTACAGGCAACGTGCTATTTATATATATTTTTAAACTGAAATGAAAATCGTTAATTTCCGTTGAATTTTGTAATCAGTAATTACTTGAAAAATTAAATTGTTCTTTATCTTCTAATGCTGTAGAATATTCGTTATTTCAATAATTTCTTCAGGGCTCCACTCATGACCATGTAAGAAAATGTGCCACTAGCAAAAATTGAACGTCAAGGGATTCCTTTAAATACACAAAACATAAAAAATTTAGACCATATGACAATCTCGATGTAGTTATACAACAAAACACTTCATCAAGAAGCTTTCTGCAATTTCATTCATAATTGTTTCGTCCTATTGACGACGAGAAATCCACCACATATGTGTTAAGATAACGAGATATAACAATTTTGAACGTTCAAGGCTACAATACAATATTTTTTCTGAATACCTGTCGAATCTTGTCAATTGCACAATGGTTGATTACGAAAATATCTACGAAAAATTGTGGTAGTTCAAGTAAACAATGACAATGCGCAAGGGTCATTACAGAAGCCCTATGAAATATTTCACCTTAATCAAGCGTTTACTCATAAATACATATTTTAATACTGACACATTCACTTTTTGGGCCCGGGTTCACAAAAGAAAGAAAAGCATAATTCAAGTTAGTTTTAATTATATATAGTTTGAAGTGAACACTGGCAACTAATTTGCTAAAATTTGAGTTAATAGTTTTTGTGCACAATCCGCGGGAATTCACTTTTATATATTTCTATTGAAATATAATTACACAATCTTAACCGATTACAGAACCTTAACAGAAAAAGGACACATTTAGCTATGAATACATGGGTAGTAGAGTGAGAATTTATTCATCGATAACAATTTTGGAGGGCACATTTTGCACAGCTTTTCCAGAAAAAAATGAACAACAGTCCAACATTTTTCAGAGTGACTTTTAAAAAAATTGCACAGGATTTTCTCGACCGAAGTAGTACTAGTATACGGCCTGGGTCCAACTCTGTCTTTATGCATTTTGTGCGCACACAGTGAGTAAGTAGTTGAACTATATCACCTCGTTGTCCCAATTCGGTCTCTCATTAGCTCGTCAACACAATTTTTAGTAGAGGACTTAGCGTACAAAACTATGGGAGGAATTTGGAGTTACTTCTTCGGCGATTTGGATGCGGTCGACCCAGCAACTGGATTGACGCAACGGCAGAAAAATACCATCAAAGATACTTGGGACCTCGTAGCTAAAGACGCGAAAGGCAACGGTGTGGTATTTTACATGAGGTATGTTATCGTGATCGTGTGTGTTCATAAGTAGTTTCACAGTTGATAAGTAATCAAACAATTTACAGTGTAACTCAATTTATAGGTATATGAAATAGGTCCTGTCCCCTCCATGTCGGTTCTTGGAGTAAATAGAACTCGGTATATTTACTCCAAGGACTGTCAAAATTCAAACATAAAGGTCGTGTCGCATTTCTGAGAATGTACGTACTTGAAATAAATAGGCTAACAAGTACAGAATGACACGTTAAAATGCCGATATTCCTACCGCACGTACACAAGCTTGGACATGAATTAATGGACAACGCTACTCTTTCCGACCGGCATGGGACACATGCAAATTGCGCTCGAATACAAATTATCAACGAAAATTGTCGATTATCACATCGAAGTGGCATTGCATAATGGTTCTTTTTATAGGTATTAATTGGGTTTCTATGTGAAGAAAAAATAGCCATGTTTTTTCATGACACGTTTTTCATTAATTAGTGCCACCATTATTATACGTAGAAAATCTACCGAATACAACACGAATCGCGCGGAGGAACTTAAAATTAGTATTACCAGGGGCGCATCTAGCGCAGGGCAAGGGGCAGCTACAAATTAATTTTAGAAAAAAAGAAGATACACAAAACTACATTAAGATGTTAACGAAGACGTGAACTTTATGAAAAACACGCGTTCTTTATTTTCCGCAATGAAATTTTGATGGGACGCAAACCACAAAATATGAATTCCAATGCCTACGATTTTCTTTCGTCTTCTGTCAGATTTTTCTTCCGAAGAAAAATCTGACAATCTTATAGCGTCAACAAGCGTTGATTTGTAAAAAGTGTGGACCACAATTAATTTACTGTGTTAAAAAAACTCCATTCGGCAGATAAAATGAAATCATTATTGTAAATTTTGTGTAGATTAAAGTTAGTGTACTTTATTAGATATAGCATTCCTCTGTATCATAAAGATCTGGGAAATGTTATGAAGCATAACGTACCCTGTATGTTCCATTAGGTTTCTTGTCTCTATAATTCACGAAGAAGAAGATTCAACTCGAGTTATCTTGATATTTTGAACGTTGTCGGATCTGGATAAGCTCTGAATTTCTAGCAACAAAAAACAATTGGTTTGAAACAAAAATCTGTTGTTATCGGTTCCTCTTCATCTTTGAATTTCTAGCAACAACAAAAAAAAACACTTAGTTTGTAACAAAAATATGTTGTTATCGATCGGTTCCTCATCTTTTGATATGTTGATGTGACAGGCAAAAGTTTTATCAAGCGGTTTCTATCTACAGTAATCTACTGATATCGAGAGATCACAGACAGCAAGAGCCTCACCTGAAAAAGGTTTTGTGACAGAGTACTTGTGTTTTTATTTAACTATAAATGGTTTCTGTTGGGTTTCTAACTTTTCTATTGTTAACTATGCCAGTAAAAACTTCCATTCTTAAGTTTATCTACACTGTGTAAATGACTAAATTACTTTTCGTCAAGATCTGATATGATTGCATAGTTATAAATATATATCACATATTTTATTGTTCAGACGATGGCTTATAAAGATTACAAAAATTGTATGACCCAGAAAAGAACTTCTAACTTCTTCAAGGCTTCACTAAGAAACAACTAGCCTCTGCTCGATAGGCAAGAAACGGTTTTTGGACTGGATAAACTGCTTTGGATTTTGGAGATTGTGTACTAGGGATCCCGCAGTGCTTGATATTCATTGACTTAATAAAGAACTCTGATCTTCACTCAAACTGAAATTATCAATTGAAATTAAGAACTCTGAAACGGAATTTTTGTGGCTAAAATAAAAAGTTGCATTGTTTCTCATCACGTTAACCCCCTTCCTGTGTCACGCAGCAAATATTCAAATAAAAGACCTTTTAGCATTGATGTTCAATGCGCCTGAATATAATATTGAAATTCATACTGAAACTATATCTGCCTGAATAACGTGATAAAAGGCGACCACCCACGTCATCTCTGAGCCAGTGTGATGACAAGGCATCAATTCTTTGGCCTTATAAGGATAATTATCGTATTTCGCAATACAGTCAAACCCCGTTATACCGCCTCCATATCTATCGCCTGATCAGGGGTGCATCTAGGTTTTTCGAAAGGTAGGGGTCCAAGTTAGAATTTTAGGGCACCCAAACAAACGAGCGACGAAGGCCGCAAGTCGGGGGGGGGGGGGGGGGCGAGTGCTCCCCCTCTTGTGTAAGATACTTTTGAAAAAATTAGCATTAAATGGATTCAATTTTGCATCAATAAAGGCACGGAAGCAGGTTCATTTTTCGAAAACCTCAAGTGAGAGGCAGGGGTCCGAGACCCCCCTCCGCCCCTGCTGCTTTTTGCCTAGTCACGGATTAGACATTGCCGCTTTAAATCAACCTGAATCAAGAATGGAAACTCTATCCTGTTTCAGCTTCTAAAGATACCCACTATTACGGACTTATTTTGAAAATGTTTAGGGAGTAAACCAGAACTGACTATTTTTATTCTTTAGTGTTTGTTAGTGAATTTGCAATTATCAAACCTTAACGAGTTTCGTTATTATCTTGTTTTTCACTTTACGTTTCCTACTAACGCCCTCATTATAGTGCCAATTTCGTTATAACGCCAATTTTAGCAAGTCCCCGTGCTGACGGTATTTTACTATAATTCTTGTCGAGTTCAAAATTCCATTCTAAGTTCCAACTAATAAGGCCGATCGATCTTTTATGGCAATCAAAACGACTTTCAACTTAAACGTCCCCTTTAGGTACTTTTAATAGCAATTTTAACACATCTTTTGAAGGTTATTCGAGGAATACCCAGATTACCAGAAATTGTTCCCGAAAGGAATTTCAAACAAGACCAAAGAGGAATTGCCGAGTTCAATCCGTCTGAAAGCTCAGGCGGCAAAAACTATGATGAGTCTGAACAATTATGTGGCTAATTTGGACGACCCTGAAGTGCTTGTTGTCATGTTGAAAGATCTAGCGCGTTCTCATTTGGCTTTTGGAGTTGGCAAAGATCATTTTAAGGTAACACAATTTTCCAAGGTTCTCAAAAATACATTCATGGAGTCCCAAGCTAGATTCAAATATCTTCGGCTGCTACAGAACGTCGCAACTAATTTATCTTAAAAAATGTATTTTAACTCTCAAAAGATAAAATCAAATTAATTCACTTTTCATCAGGTTGACTAGACTTACGTAGGTTATGACAATTTATCGAATGTCCTCTGAGAACACAATTATAGCAGGAGAATTTTTTGTTTCAAATGGCAGGTAATAAACGACTTTTGGCGTATTTTCGATATCGATTAGAATCGTTGTAAAATCCCAGTCCAATTGGAGGTCACCGTAGAACGTTGTGGAGTCATGAATGAATTTTTGTCGTATGCAAAAACAATACGATTACCAACCACTGTATCTTTTAAGTCGTATATATTTCGTAATGACTTATCTTTGTCTAAGTCTTACGAGACAAAATATTTATATTTTTCATATTTCTAATTACTGTAAGTCATACTTAGTCTAAAGATAAGACTTACTATGAGGTTTACTGTACGTCCTTTCGATAATGTTTTTTCAGAATGTAAAGTCACCATTGATGTGGGCACTCGAGACAGCACTTGGGGAGGAAAAATTCAACGAATTCACGAAAAACGCTTGGAGTTCAGTGATTGACGTCATCGTCGCTGTCGTCTGTCAAACTGTTGATGATATCGAGGCTGGAAAAGAAGTCCACGAGTAGAACGATACACAACGATCCACCAAAGAGTAGTATTTCTAAGTCTTGATGTGAACACTGATAGAGGAAGAATATTGCTTGGAAACATTTTATCTAGTTCTAGTTCCAAAATAATTTACAAGCCACTCTGATACAGCGGCCAGATAAGAATGACTTCCAAGAGCTTCATTGACGGGTTTTTTTAATACATGGATGTATAATGGATCAGTTACTTTTGTTTTCTGAAAATTTTATCTGTAAATTTCGGGTATTTTACTAACATTGTAATAAAACGGATATAGATCATACACAACATATATATTCCAATTTGAAGTTTTCTACATAGCACCTGAGAAAATGTCTATGCAGAGATTGGCGATTCCTCGAAACGCAAGCCGCAAAGACGCGAGCGATTGTGCGCGGATAATCTTTTGTGAGATTTTAGTCACTCGTGATATATGTTGGCGCCTGAGCAAAAGTCCCATTGCTGTCACCGAATTTAAGAAGAGGACAAATTGTATAAGACACTATCAATGTATTGTTCATTACACGTCAATTTTTTCCATACTGTGTACCGGTACATTATATTACAAGACAATAAGGTAAACATCATTATGAATGTTCACTTCAAACAATTCAGCATAGCTGGATCTACAAATGTCCCTGCTTGTGTCGAATGTTTCCCAATAAGAAGTAAAATTCAGGAAACAAATTTACATAGATTTTAACATAATTGCATGATTTGTTTTTTTAAACAAACTATCATTAGTTAGAATTAGTTTAACCTACCGATTTCAGGCAGAATATATCTACAAATACTATATACAATAAAGACACATAGAGAGACGATCGTTTGTATCAAACCAAGACCTGAATGAGACCTGATCGCCTATAAATGCATGTCCTGCATATTGAATCACCTTAAGAAATCAGCCCAACGTTTTATCATATTCATTAAAACGTCAAAGTTTTAAAATGGTAAATTTAACATACGTACATCCACTCACAAAATATGATTGGAATATGGCTGAAAAAGTGATCAACTGAATCCTGAGTTTCTAAGCTCAAAATAAATCGACTTGAGCAGTTCAGTGCAAAGATACAAAAGTAAGTACTTCCACATGGAAATATGAAGCAATTGTACATTATAAAACAATTTGTGATTAGTAGTTTTGAAGTACAGAATTAACACTGGCTGCATTTTCTTATCTGATTCGGATATGTGAAAGATTTCTTACCCTGGTATTACAAATAATCATGAAGGACTTTCAACAAACCATGTAACATCGTATAGAATTTAATTTTCTAGCACATTGCAATGAAAATGTACACCATTGTAAGTCAAGCGGCAATGGTTTCATTCAATTAAGTTTACATCTGTGAAACTGTCTTCAGACAGTACTCTATATACAAATGAGTGATTACTAATGCAGCGCAATGTAACACTTGATAATTTGAGCTGCCAGTATTCTTTATGCCAAGTGCAATACGTGGATTCAAAATTTATTATATGTTAAAATTACTGAAAAAAATTATTTTTCTCAATATAGTTCCTCCCAGAACCCCACATAAGACCAACCCACCCCTCCCCCAACCGAGATCGAAATTTTGACACACATACATCATTAATTGCCGAGGATATAGATTATACAGTCAAAGCTACAACATTTTCACATTTGAGCAAACTCCATAAAATCAAGACACGTGATCATAATTACATGTGGTAGAGTTACAAATTCATTCTTCTAAAATAAATGCACCACAACTAACAAGTAAACAAACTACATATAATACAGCCATAGAATGAAACAAATCATCAATTACTAGCCCATAGGGGAAAAGGTTTTTTCAACACTATTCTACCAAATATTTACAACAGTTTAAGAATCTCCATTTGTTTTTTTCGGCGATGAGGTCGGCAGTGTTTTTTCAATGTTTTTCACCATTTGAAGAAGCTGTTCACGTGATTTCTCAAGAACTGTTCGATATTTTCCCTGATTAGTTTCGGCTGTTTCCGATTGTTTTCTTTGATCGCGCAGTTTATTCTTCAGGTCCTGTACTTCATTGGAAGCTTTTTTGCTGGCTTCTTCACTCGCCGTATAATTCGTATCTAACACACCTGAAACCATACATTATAACAAAACTTTCAGAAATCTATGCCACAATTACATCAATCATTTTTAAAAAGTAATGTTCTTGCAGATTTTTTTTTTTAAGCACAGGAAAGAAAAAAAAACAAGTGTTTCTTACTTAAATCATTTTTAACTTCTTTCAATTTTGTTTCCAGTTCAATTCGCATGTTTTCACTCTTTTCTAGTTTAGCAATCAGACTGCTGACATCAACCATGGCTCCTTTATAACTGATCAGATTCGTGTTACTACTTTCACTGGAAGATTGTTGACACTCAATTTTTGTCCCAGCAGAATGTGACGTAAACTTTGTAGAACCCAGCGTTCCTATATCTTGAAGTATTGGTCGGTTACCTGAGAGATGACGAAGAAGGACAGACAATGGTTACTTCAGTTTGATTTCATTTCGTGACATGCAATATTTGACATTAAGGCAAACAATCAACAATGTGTCCCTAATGTATGCCAGCCTGATATTCGAATGAAGCAATCAGTACATCATATTCTAGTAGCTACATATGCATAATTGACAATCATATATAGGTACATGATTACAAGTTCTCAGGCCAATAGCCGCGCAAACATTTAGCAATCTTCTTAACTAAAGAAAACATTTCAGTCAAAATTTCATTGGGGGGCCTATCATCATAGTTTATCCTAAAAAATATGTACTTGCAGCCTCCGCACTGCAGTGATTAGAAACCTGTAAAATGATTTAAGATTTCATTAGACAGTGCCATAGGAAGGACATTTCAAATCAAATCTTTTGCCAAAAATCCCAGCCAAAATAAGATAATTTTCGAAGAAGTACAGCAACCATGACCTTCAACTGCTTAGTAAGATATTTCAGCTTATTGGCTCACTAGCGGGAACACTTACCCAGTGCAAGCAGTTCATCAGTAGATTTCCTATCTTCGCTGTCCATTTTTTCAACATTATCCTCGCTTTTATCAGTATTGTTATCAACTGGTTGATCAGTTAGTCTTCTGTATGAAACTGTATCTCTCATTACAACTTTCTGAACAAGTTTCCGCACCTATACAGAATATGAAAAGTATAAATTGTAGCGTATATTATGGTTAAGATGCGAGCATATGAATGATGTATAATGGTTTGAAATTGAAGGAATTAGTAACAAAACAAATCATCGCACTCATAAAAGCAGTACTTCAGGTACTTTTAGATTTTTTCATAACATATATTCATCAAGTTCTGAAGTTGTGACACTAGTAAAGCTATGATCTTCAATTCAAAATACATGTAATGACATCATCGTCTTCTTTAAAAAAAAACGACATGTAGTAATCAGAAACAGGGAAGACTGGTTTCACACGTACCAGTCAAAGCAAGAAACGATATTCAGAATATGTCTTGAATACACTAACTACTTTGCACTTATCCTTTGTTCAAGAAAAGGGTTCATTTCGAGCAGCTGCAATCCAATAAACCTAGCCTAGGTCATCGAAATGTCCAAAAGTCGACACAGAAACGATTATCCCAATTTTCATGAAAGGTATTCTATTTCTTATAATAAATATCCAGTTAAGTCGTCAAAGTATCTAAATCGTTGTCGCAAAAATCTTAGTCTTATTTGGAGACAGAAAATGAGATGTTTGTTTACCTGAGCACGAGATAAATGCAATCCTAATGTATGAATAATCTCCTCGACATCTTTCTCTAATATATAACCTGTATGAGTAGTATCGAAATAGACAAATGACAGCAACAGAGCTGGATCAACAGTGTGTAACTTCTGTTTGTCTTTCCTACGTCGTTCTCTACTGCTTGACGATCGAGCATCATCAGCCTGTTGAAGACATACCAACATCTTACAAAATGATATATGTTCCTTTAGAAGCAGCTAAAAATTCTGATTAAGCACCAAATTGCAGCAATGCATGAATGGTAAAGCAATGTTACTATTTAAATAGAGATGAGGTGTCAGAATCTCAGACAAATAACTTACCTCACCATCACTTACTTCCTTGTCATCATCCTCGTCCTTATCATCATGTTTAGCACGCTTAGCTACCGGTTCCTTAAAAAAATGATAATCAATGATGATGATTAACTTGTACTAGTACTGTACTAACATAAAACATAGTTCAAAATATGGGCACATAACATCTATGTTATAACAATTTATGCCACAAGTCATGAAATTGTTTACAATGTGCTACAATTACATCCGGACAAACCACTTAGATTTACAGCAGCTCTCAACTTGTTCCAGACTTTCAGCTGTCCTGTGGCAGTATGTTATTGATGGCATTGTAGAGATAAACCATTTAGCTATACACGTATGTGATGTTTACCCGTGTTAATATCTCCCATAAGTTGAATGTCAACGAAACACCAACACACAAGGGTTAATAAGGT
>JAYMFW010178804.1:0-15873 GCA_036785005.1 Tubulanus punctatus
CACCAAAGGTCTTTACAGATCACTCTGGTGTGGCTATCGCGGGGGACGTAGATACGTAGTATCAAATTGCCTTGTTTTCCTAGTGGGCATGAGGTCCCTGGACCCCTAGTTATTGAAGTTTCCTGTTCTGCCATGTAACACCATGTACAATCATCAAAAGAAATAATTACCGTGAAATGATTAATATCGTATTATATTGGCTTATAAATTGATATGGAGTTTCTATTTTCTATTTTGTTTTTCAGATCAAAATATTCAAATCAAGGTGATATCAACTGTGCCGGCTGGTCATGATAAATTGAATTCTTTGTCTGATGATGATTCAGCTGCGTTGAATAAAATGATTATATCAATCCTTGTAAGTTGACTGTCAAAACGGCTCAAAGATACTTAGCCATGTGTAACGCAATTTATTCTTCACAGGGTTTTTCACTTAAGTTCTTATGATCTCCTTTCACCGTATAGAAAGTTGTGATGTTAAAAGAAATACTTATTCAAAAAGTGTCATTTATTGAGACACCCTGTATAATACCAAACTTGGCACATGTGGCGTTCAAATGGCATTGGTGTTACGAAATCGGGGTATGATTGAAAATGAATAAATGGTAGCAAGCTTTTGCTTGGAGAAAATTGTGGTGGTTTGATAGGTTTTATAATCAGTGGCATTATAAAGAGGCTTGAACGTTACTTTTTTGTGTGTAGGGTGGCAATCAAGACGAAGCCGAAGAATTGAGACGACAGCAAGATTTAGAAAACGGTTACAATTTCAAGTGGAAACCTAGCAGTGATGGACAAACACAGAAGCAACAATTAACAGATTTTACAAAAGACAGTGATGGGTTAGATGAGAATACTGAAAGTTAATTGTAAAGATTCATAGTATAGACCTTTCTGGAAAGTCGTGCAGCAGGTGCGTTCATGCTGTGGATAAAACTGTTGAATTTGTCCATGCTTCAATGAATAACAGGGGGGATCCAGAGGTATATTCTAACTGTCGTTCAACTTACTAAAAACCAGGATCTCTGGAAAAAGGGAAGACCGTGGTGCACTCGGGTGAGGAATGATCTGAGAAGTCAGCTTCTCGGAGAAGTTTTTAGCTCATTGTGAGCTCATTTTGCTACAGTAGTCCTCATCACGATAATATTCCAGACCTTGAACATAATTCGGAAAAACCCATTATATTATTGACAGTGGGAATAGATATAAAAAATTTCCGGAGATTCTCGCGACATTCTGGATCTCCCCTGAATAATAATACACATTGTCACTGTGTGGTGCGACTTTGCAAAAGGGTCAATAGAACTTATTCACACACATGGGTTGGTCTCTTGTGACGGCCATTTTATGGTGGATCTAACGTTGATTAACGTTACTTATTGTGTCTTTACAAAAGACGTGTCGATATGTTAATTGTATTTTCCAACCAAAATTACGTTATCACTACAGAATGACATCTCATAAATATAGTCAAGCAAATTAGGTTATTGATCAGGTGCAGTCTATATGCCTCATTTACGGACTTTCTTGTTAAGATGGGGTCATTCTAGGCAAATTAATCACCCATACGTTCGTCAAATGCCGCGACATACCCCAGATTTTTTTTGAAGGGGGTTTCCACTTTGCTATTCCCCTGCTGTCCCTACCCATATATTTTGGAAGGAACACTATAGACCCCTTAATAAAGTCCATTCGTACATATTTTCCACGTATGACTTCATACATTTTCTTTTCGCTGAAGTTAGAAATTATCTAATTGATTGAAATATGCATGTTGGCTAAAAAATAGGGGGGTTCTGGAACCCCTAGGCACGCCCCTGGATTGATATGGGGCCAATCGAGTTTATAAAATTGCTTATTTAATTTGCTGAAAAAACTTGGCTAGGGTGGCCACATGTTAACTATGTCTTATGTGGGATCTGTTTTCACTCTTATCATTGTAATTCTGTGAATATAGCCTATAATTACCAGGACATGGATAATTCATAAATCACTAGTATCTTCTTTATATACATTATATACTTTTCTTAAGGGAGCGGTCAGGCCAGTGCCAAGCGAGAGTTTGTTGGTGCATACATACCCCCTAAATCTTTTAGGTCAGAATGATTGTGGTTTTCTGTAACCAGAAATTACTCGATTACTGACAAGCGGGTTTTAGAATCATTATTATTAACTTCGTACATAGGTACAACATCGTCCAAGGTTGATACCTATTGAAACCTGGGCTGATTCAATTTCAAATACGGCCACCAGGGGGCGTCATTGAAAAAATGACATTAGCCCAACAGGTTGCAATTCTTGTTCAATTTTCTCCTAAACTTGGTACACAGGTAGAGCATGGTCCAAGGTTGATACCTATTGAAAACCAAGCTGATTCCATTTCAAATACGGCTACCAGGGGATGTCATTGAAAAACAACGTTAGCGCGATACAGGTAGCAATTCTTGTTCAATTTTCTCCTAAACTTGGTACACAGGTAGAGCATGGTCCAAGGTTGATACCTATAAAAAACCCAGCTGATTCCATATCAAATACGGCCACCAGGGGGCGTCATTGAAAAATGACGTTAGCGCGTTACAGGTTGCAATTCTCTTTCAATTTTCTTCAAACTTAGTTCACATGTACAGCATTGTCAAAGGTTAATTTCTTTTGAAAATTGAGCTGATTGGATTTGAAATACGGCCACCAGGGGCATCATTGAAAAACAATGTTAGCGCAATACAGGTTACAATTCTCATCCCAATTTCTCCAAACTTGGCATACTGGTACAGCATGACCTAAGGTTGATACCTATCGAAAACCAAGCTGATTCCATTTCAAATACGTCCACCAGGGGACGTCATTGAAAAACAACTTTAGCGGGATACAGGTTGCAATTCTTGTTCAATTTGCTCTAAACTTAGTACACATGTACTGCATTGTCCAAGGTTAATTCCTATCAAAAATGGACCTGATTGGATTTAAAGTACGGTCACCAGGGGGCGTAATTGAAAAACAGCATTAGCGCGATACAGGTTACAGTTCTCATCCGATTTTCTCCAAACTTGGTACACAGGTACAGCATTGTCCATAGTTGATACATATCCAAGAATTGAGCGGACGGAGTCATTCGTGGCAGATGGCCGCTTTCTAGTTCAAGTTTGTGTTAATATACTAATTTCGTAATGGCATTTAATGGAAATTCAATGTGTTGTGTACTGGGGACATAAGGTTTTTAAAGATTGTTTTGTTTGATATGTATATTTTTGTTATGTTTATGATACTACCATGGTATAAGAAAGAGATTTAACTTTAAGTGCAAGTGAATAGCTCAGACATTTTTTGCCTTAGCCTTTTTGTGTACCCATTTGTTGAAACAGTGGTTAAAAAATTCATGCACTGATAAAGAATAAATTATATAGGCCTCCTGATATCAGCAAGTGTTGGCTTAACTGGTAGCCCATCGCAGGCTGACTGTCAATCGTGCAGTCTCCTCTAGGAGACAATCTATGAATATGTTTTTTGCTTTATATATGTTTATTTGTATTGAATAAAATCATTTGATTGTAAACTAGTTGTCTGTTTTGCTTAGAAAGATTGTGCTGCTTCATCTATGATAAAACTGTGATATCGCCTTTATGAAATATCTATGCCCTAATATTATTCTAAGCCTAGCATGAATCTTGGTCGCATGCATGAATTACTAAAGCATAATTTATTGATACACATGGTAAAGTAGGTAGGTCTCAGGTACATAGGCTATGATAAGATTGTCCTATGTACCTTAGGAAGTTATGGAGCTATCGAGAATTCGTAAAAAGATCTTCATTGGCTGTCAAACTTATCTAGAGAACAGATTTTCTTGTGCTTTTCGTTCTGTGGAGTCCCTATTTCTTCCGCTATGGAATACTACCAAAGCGTTAGGAAGCCTACATGAAACTGCTTATTGTTGGATAAAATAAGCAATTGAACAATGGTGGCACCATCCTAGCCAAGCAAGCAAGGTAAGAATGCTTCTCATTGAGGTTTTCCAGAAAAAGAAATTAGTTGAAATGTTTATATGGGATTGGGCATTTCACATTTTATTATATTTTAAACTTTTTTTGAAAGTGATTATTGTTGCTTGGCTTTAAGATAATCATCATCAGGTGTTTTTTCAGTAAAAGGGGTTGGTGAAACGACAATATCCATTTTGGACTGGCAAATTAAAAGTTCATTCTTCGCTGAATTAGGCATGCAAGAATTCAAAAATTAAATTTTTCTCATGATTCGGAAACACTTCCGTTTTCTGTGATTTATATTTTTTCATAAATCACCTTATAATGTGGTATGCTGTGTGTGAAGACGCGATTCTGTTAAATTGTCTGGATGGGTTAATAGTCCACGGGATAAATGAACCGGACACTTAATCACATCAAATGGGCTTGACTATTGTAAGTCCATCTGCCATTTCCAAATATATGTAGTCAACCCTCATAACAATACCTATCTCACCTTATGCCTTCATTTACAATTAAACCATGACCTTGTTATAATGCTACATTTCCAAATATCCCTAGGTTGGTGTTATACAGGGGCGGATCCAGGGCCAATTGTAGACAGTATTTATAGAAAAGAAGGGCACTTTATATTTCAGGAGGGCAGTATTCCCAGCCAGGCGAGCGAGCGCCGAAGGTGCGAAGCAAATACGGGTAAAATTTTGAAATTTTAAACTCCATTTGATGCACTCTGGTGGGTTTTCTAGCAATTATTTCATGAAATCATGTCAAATCGGAAGGACACTCCGGAAATTCGACCGTATTGCAAAATACGGAAAATACGGTGTGGATCCGCCCCTGTTATAAAGAGGTTTGGCTATAGTATGTTACTGCCAATTCATCTTTCACCCAATGTATTACTAGACATGAAAATATTGTCATAATCGGAATCAAAATACAATGGGAAACCCTGCATTCACACTAAACTTACGTCAGTGAAACACACTTTTGGAGAAAGTATTCTATTTTATGAATTCATTCTATGTGTCACCATTATCTTAAACCGTCAATATGTAATCACAATCGATCCATATTTTCTGTGCCTCAAATAAATACTAATTTAAAAACAAAATTTGTATTCAAAAGTTATCTCTTTTTTAATAAAAATATACACATTTACAATTCAATATATAAAACAAGTGTCTTCATAATTTTAGTATTTTGCTTTAAATGCATTAATAATAATAATAATTACAATAATATTATCAATAATAATAATAGTTTAATTACATAATGACATTTACAAATAAACGGCTAATCATGTTTATTTACAAGGCACAATAATCTTTTGTACATATGCAAATTTACACAACTCAGTTGTATATCATTAAATTCACTACAACAATGATATTTAAACATAAAAGACCCAGGGGATGTATAAATTATAGTAGAAACGACACAATAATCTGTGTGAAACATCATTATAAGAATTCCACAATACGATGAAAAACAAAAGTCTGAAATATGAAATCCCTCAGTTCAATGGTCAATTTATAACTCGTATCTTTTTGGTTTATTACCCCTTTGATCTTTTATTACACATATCTTAAGTCTTATGTTCTTGTTTATCTAACTTCCCGCATGGTTCATCCCAATTCAATATTTCAATATAAATTCTTTGCAATATTTAGTTTTAAACTATTTCGGTACCTTGATTGCACTCAGAATTGTGTCTAATTTATTTCATTACATATATTATGATTATAAAATCTTCTTCCACATACTTTATTTTTTGCTTTATCGCTAATCCTTCATTTTTTGGTTTATCTGTTTACTTGTTTTATCAGTGCTTGTCCTCTGACCTTTTCATGACATATGTTTGGCCTTCTTCCCACCAACTCTAAATTCTATAATATTGTTAGTCACTGTCTGAACATGACCGTAGGATAGTCAAAACATTCTCAGTTATAGTATATATATTTTATCCAACTTCTGACTTTAGTTTTTTATCGCATTTATGGATTCTTACAATCATACAGGTATTTTGATAAAATCTTTATTCTCACAAAGGTAGGTTAATTTTAGTAACTGTCCAAGATCTTTCCTTTATTGGCTACAAATACATCAGTTTTAAAAACTATATCTAATAATTGGTAAAGTCTTACCACAGCCAAGACCGGTTACACATTCATATTCTTTTTTGAACCTATTTTCCAAACTAATTCCATAAGATGTTCGGTATATGAAAAATATATATCCATAGCCAAAATAGAAGGTTTGTTTCATCAACAAAGAATGTCATCCAATCACAATTCATTTAACTGTATGTATTTTCAGCCAGAGAGAAATTAAAGTTTGTAACGACCGAGAGACATCTAGAAAACTAAATCACAACAAAGTCACATTACATGTACAACTTTACACAGCTAATACATATACTAACTAACCCACAGTAAGCTGTGGACAATCCGACTGCTATATACAAATAGTCTATACATATTACAATGTATCAATTTGCCAATATAATTTCGATGACTAAAACAAAATTATCTAGATATTTTGGACATAACGATTCATTCATATCTAAAGTCTAAAACCATAATACAGTTTTAAAAAAGCTAATGAATTGATGAGAAACGGGAATAAAAATCTTTCTTCCGTTTTGAATAACAATAACTGAAAATCTTCTAAAATTATCTTTAAAATTGAAATAATTGGAAGAATGCATCTTTCATAGCATCTAATCTTAATATGACAAATCTCTCAAAACATAGCATGGAAGTACTAAGACACGAACCTCACATTTTGTCAGAACATTTTGCAGTATTCCTGACAGCGAATTGTACATTATTTCATTGATAGCACAGAGTTTTAAAGGAACGGAAATCGCACAATGGCAAAAAAATGAGATTCGTAAGAAAACAGAATATTATGCAAGTTTAAAAAATGCTTCTTGACCAGCGATAAACCGATCTGGCACATGAATATGAATAGTTACAAAAACACCGCATTACTGACTTTCAAGCGAAGAAAACTAGTACATTTTAGACCAGGTTAGGAAACTATTCAAGATTTTAAAACTAAATCATTTTCATCTTCTGTTAAGATATGTGTATAAACATTGTGTAATCATTTAGATATGCATACAATTAGCACCAAGTGAAATCTCACGAAACCTAAAAGCAATGACTCTGCTCATCATCTCAAGATTTATTTCGCTACATTTTCGTTCAAATTTAGAGATGATACTCTTGATTAATTCTTACTATAATCAAACTCGCTTAATCCAGATTGGTTTAGTCCAGATTTCTACTTATTCGGAACAAGTATTAATGTCCCCTATACGAATGTATGTATTCAAATGATATAATTCAGATTTAATTAATTTGGGATCGATTTTACTGGTTCCAAGTGATCTGGTTTTTAAGCGAGCTTTACTGGACAATTAAACAAGTTTTGCTCTGTAGACTCTGCTGCATACTACAGAATCATTAAGCCAAATTATTTCTTACTAGACTAACAATTCAGACCTTTTCAATTAAGTCGTTTTGTTAAACTTGGCAGACAAGTGAATTGAGATCCCTAAGAGTCCGAGGTTTGTGGAGTTTACCATAATGGAAACAATACAAATCTCTCAATAAATTGGGATGACGAAATACGCACAAATGAAATTCCTTTGTCTAAAATACTTGTATTATTTGTAGAATTTGCAATTTGATTTCCATCAACTCGTCACTAATGTTCATGCATATTGAAATTCAATCCCGGCATTCCGAATGCCGGACCAGAACCGTGCCCGTGAAATTGCCCGATACCCGCCGGACCCATTGGCCGACCGGCAAAATCGGGATGCCCATGCCCGAATAAACTCATATTATGTAACATTTGAGGATGAGATCGATTGTGATATATTGCCCCCTGGTGGTGATGTTGTAAGGCATTATGATCCATACCTGGCTGAGGGGGTATCATCGGGTTCCCGTGAGGGAACTTGATCGGTGATATGTTCATTGAATCGGGCTGTCCTGGGTTACTGATATCCGAGAATATGTTCAGGTTAAAATTAGACAGATGGGGAGGCATAGATAAGCTGTTCGAATGAGGCGGAATAGATGGCGAATTAGGGTGATTCGGATGCATCGGGTTCATACCGAAGCCGGGCTGGAAATTCAAACCCAATCCATTCTGAGGACGAGTCGGAAATATAGAATTGAACGGCGGATTCATATTCATTTCAGAGTTTTTATGCTGTACTGCGTTTGCATTAGAAAGCGGCCGCGAGCCGGGCGGGAATAGATTTCCGGGCAGATATGTTGGACCCTCTCCTTGTATATTTCTCGAAGGCGGAGAAGGCATACCTCCGAGATGAAAGTACGGTGTCATACTTCGACTCGATTCGAATATCGAATTTCCTAAGTTAGTGTCCATTTCGTAAGGTTTACTCGAAGACTGTTTTTTCGATTTTGAACGCGATTTCTGAGTTTTCGACGCGGGAGGATGGTTATTAGCCGCGCTCGGACGACTTGAACTGGTCGAATTACCTTTCGGACGACTGGCTTCGCTTCGCTTATTGGTTGCACGCGGACTCGCCTGGGGAGGGGCTGGAGGATGATAATTTGGTTGGGAGGCTGATGGTGGTCCGCTACTGTTTGGCGTGTCACGAACGTTCAATTCCAACGGCGGTGGATCGAAACCACCAGCTCCGAAATTCAAAACTGGATTAAAGTCGGGAGGGGGTGGATGGAAATTGGGAGGGCAGCCGGTTCGCATATTTTCAGGAGGGTGAACAGGTCGCCGATTAGGATGGTGCAAGGGTGGACTGGTCATCTGATTAGCAGGAGACACTTGATTAGAAAACGATGGGTAAAATGGTGGTCCCATACTGTTTATAATATGTGGTGATTGACTCGTCGGATTAGAACGGGTCCTAGGTGGTGCCGTAGGTTGCCCAATTTCTGTCAACCTCTTTTGCGATTGGTTATTATCACGGACTCTACCCGGAGACCGATTCAAGTCCATTCTCGATGCATTTTGCGATGGGCCGCCGATATCACTTAATCTGGCTTGCGATTGGCCAATTTCTGTCAATCGTGGACCACTATCGGACTGCCGTCTGTGACTAGAACTTATCTCAACTGGTCGACTCGCAGGGGGAGTCATATTTGGTGGGCGATTTGTATTCTTAGGTGGCACTACTTGTTGCTGACTCGGAGGTTGCTGTGGGGCACGATTTCTATTCATATCATTTGGTCGCGTATGGCCTAGATCTGTATAATGGTTCGGTATTCGGTTCATATTCGAAGCGCCTCCTGGTCCGGGCATCATAGGTTGATTTAAATCAATAAACGACGGACCAGCGGGATTCATCGTAGAAGCACCCGAATTCAAATCATTACGATTATGATTTATACCAGTAAAATCATTTCCAGAAGACTGCGGCCCCTTTCCTTGACTAGGTGGCACCACAGCTTCCATGAACTGACTCGGCCGAGTATTTCGCATAGAATCCCGAGGTGACGTGCTATTGTAGTTGCTGTTACTATAATGAGATTCGTTGGCCTGTTTATTCGGACGCGACGCAGGCATCGACGAATTTCTGTTGTCTTGAAACGGAGGTATATTAATCGGTGGTGGAGGCTCGCCTTGTTGAGAGATGGAAGGATGAAGTGGATAGAACGGAAATTGCGGAGGGATCGAGTTAGGGTTCGAAGTTGGAGTTCCCGATAGACTAAAAGAGAATGCGGGTAATGTTGATGCCATACTGAATGGTCCTGTACACGAACTATCAGTACCAATGTTAGGTATAAATGTTTGCATGTTGAAATTATTTTCATTATTTCCCGCAGGCTGCATTCCACAAGGAGTATTGTTTTGCATATTATTGGCACTGTTTGCCGGCAGTTGTTGGTTAAACATTCCGCCACTAGGTGGCATTGCGTCCTTAGATTGTTCGTAGGGTGCTGAAGATGATGTTGGATGGCGGTTGGACATTAGAAGATTTTCAGTCGAATAATAATTAGACTGCGATGTTAAACCACCCGATTGTGCCTGTTTCCGAGAATGCGGCTTATTACTATTCGCATTGTTGCCATGACTATTGGCGATATTACCCGACGAACGGGCGGGTGATTTTGTTGGTGAAGCTTTAGTAACAGGCGGAGCTATCGAAGGTGCAGCCGATTGCTGCTGAGGCGGAACGTCCGCCGTGTCCATAAAAGGTTCTTGAGCTTTCATCGGTTCTTTCCGATGAGAGGGCGCGCTAGCCGGACTGAATAGCGACTCCGCTGAATGACTGAGGAAAGGAGCGGATAGATTGGAATGAGTTGGTAATTGAGGCGATTGGTGTTTCAATCCACCGGTAGGCGTTATATGAGAAGCGACGCTGTGCTGAGACGACAACGCGCTGTCTATACTCGAAGGACCCATATTCTGACTGCTGCCGTACGACTCGTGCCGGTGCCGATCCCCCGACTGAGACATTGGAGACGTTTCCGGCTGCAGAGATGACGAGTTCATACTCTTATAACTGGATGAAGCCGGCGACGATTTCATAACGAGGCTCTGACTCGGTGGCGACATAATACTAGTAGGCGGCGAAAGTTTGATTTTTACCTCGAGCGTTTGATTCGGCATATGTGATGGAGACGGCAAACCGGGCGAGTCTATAGCCATGGAATGTGATTGGAGAAGAGGAGGAGAGTTCAACCGAGGAGGTGGAGATCGACAAACCGGAGGCATAGGAGTGTCCATAGGTATTCGCATCGGTGAATCAGGTCGCATTTGAATTGGAGATTCCGGTTGTTTACTCTCATTCATATGTAAATCCTCAGTCGATTTTCGCAATTGTTCAGCGCGCTCCATCGCTTCTAACGTCGAGCTCGCTTCTGCCGCGATGCTCGACAGAATATTCAGATTCGTTTCGTTCAGAGACGATTCTAGATTGTCCACGGTTTTATTGACCTCCGCTTCAGGCTGCGTCTCGTGTAGCTGAGTCAACGGCGGGCTCGGCGGATTTATCATGTCCGATATCGAATCAAGGAAACTATCGACGTTGTTTGAGTTTTCTTTCTCCGTAGAATCGATCGTTGGCGGTTCTGGTGGTTGCGGAGACGAAGTTGAGGTTGTCGACATCGTTGTCGGTATAAGTGGAGATTCGGATGACGCTGAAGTTGGCGGAACGTGGCTAGGACTGGAATATTGTTCGTTAATCTCTAAAGACGGAGGATCCAAGTCTATTTGTAAACCGGTGTCGTTCGGTAGCAAATCGTCTTGAACGTCAAACTCGACGTCCTCTAGCGACGATTTGTTATTATGCTTACGCTTTTTACTGGCCGGCTGACCGTCACGATTCGACGATGATTTATTTTTACGGCTTCGAGATTTACCCGGCGCCGCTAACGGTATCGGAGGAGACGGCTCCTCTTCTGGTTGTAAGGACAGACCGAAATTTTCGACCTGATCGAGAACGTCACACAGTTCACTTTCTGTAAATGTTATCGTTTCCGGCAGACTATCACCTGCTAGTCGATGCCCAGAATCGTCGTTGATAGCTGCGGTTTTTGTTTCGTTTTGATTCTCCTTTGTACTCTCAGAATCAGTTTCCATCGATACAACAGCATCGTCCGGTTTATCTACCTCAGCAGCTGCAGCTGCGGCTGCATTAGCAGCCGCCCGTTTTTCCTCAGCTCTTTTCTTTTTAGCCGATCGCCGGGCTTCTCTTCGCTCTTGTTTCGTCATTTGTTTATTCTGTACATTCGGCGTCTCCGGTACCAACACTGGCATAGAAGGAGCCGGTTCCTGCTGTTTTGACGGCAGAGAATTCTCATTGCTGATCGCGGATTGTTCACTAGGAACTGTGAGTAACGGAGGTGAACTATAAACCGGTTCCGAAACCAAACTCGGCATAGATTCAGACTCTATTAATGATTTTTTGACAGGTTTGTCCACTTCAATTGCCGAAGCAGACGGCATCTCAGCAGTTGAAGGTTCAGATTTCGTTTTATCCTTCATTTTCGATTTCTTCTTCCGAGAACGCGATTTATCCGCGGATTTCTTAGCTGAGACGACTGGAGTATCGATAGTTTCCATTATTATTGCATCAGTTCGTTCGACAGCTGCCGCCTCCGGAGCGCTCGGAGCATTCGTCGTTGTATCGATGTATAAACTATTTTCATCGTTGTCGTAAATCGTCGACGAAATATCTGACATAAATATCGATTCAGCCGCTTTGGCAAGAATGTCTTCGGTAACCGTAGGAACGGGTGCGTTATCCGAATTATTATCAGTTTTGATAGTTTCGGCGTTCTCGGCCGACGAAACGCCGGAATTATGTTCATTCGATTTGTCCGCTTGTTTTGTCGGTTGCGCCAAGTTTTCTGTCTGGCGAGATTTGTTGGTACGTTTCTCAGTCGTAGCTGGCTGCGTTGTTTGTTGCTGGAGGCCCGCAGACGTCATAGGCCAAACGGTGATCGGTGGCATAAAAGCACCATTTCCGAGATTAGGCGGCTTAGGCATCAAAATGCGTTGACCCTTTTTATTTTTGCCGTTCCCAGCGAGCGCAGTCAGCGACGTGTTACCGGTAACACTAGTCGTCGGCTGTGAGATCATTCCCGGTTTGCCTTGTTGTAATGCCGCCAAGTTGTTTGGATCAATAATGAGGTTCTGAGGATTGACACCAGGTGGCAGAGTAATAAGGAATGTTCCGTTTGATGATACAACCTTTAACGTCGTTGGTCCACCAGTCGTCGATGCCGGAGGTGTACTCGCCATAGATGATATAGACGCAGAGGAACCGACATGACCACTCATCGGCATAGACGACACCGGAGTTGATTTTCGATTCGGATCAGAACCCGTCGCTACGGAAGTTGGTACCATGGGCATAGCGAGATTATTTTGACCTGTGAAAGAATTCATTCCCATCGGATTCAACTGATTTTGATTCATTAACAATTGAGGTTGACCGACTAGGACTTGCGGTTGTCCCGTGGTCGGGTTCATAACCATCGGTTGGCCCATCGGTGGCATCATTTGAGATGGCGCGGGAAGTCTATTCGAATTCGTTGTCGTTGTAATTGCCATACTTGATTGCGACGGTGCAGCAGACGATATCGGGGCTGCCTGGCTGGATACGACTTGCATCGACGAACTACAAGTAGACGTTACGGTCGACGTTGTTACCGATGTTACACCGGTCGTCATTAGCAACCCGTTCGCCATATTCGAAGCAGAAGGTAATAAATTCATACCTGGCATCATGCCAGCCCCGCCGGGAGGCATCGTCATCAAAGCCCCGGAATTACCTGGCATGATTATTCCATTGTTTGCGGATTGTGAATGCGGAAACAGTAAGTTCGGTTGCGTAACGACGGGCACCACTTGTCCGTTAGGTAGAATTAATGCTTGCGGTAGATTACCAGGCTGTTGAACCAATCCCGGTATTTGGTTGGTCGGTTGCAGGCCGAGATTCGAACCGAGTAGCGGTACCGATTGTTGCTGCGCGTTGTTGACGATACCGTATTGTCCATTGCTCAAAGGAACGATCTGTTGTCCGGGATTCAACATCGGTGGACGGGGAATTATGCCGCCCGGAAACATCATGCCACCTTGTTGCTGTTGAGCCGCCATCAACTGATCGTTGATATTATTAACGTCTTTATCATCTTTAGATTTAATACCATCGGTAGCGCCGTCTTGCCCTACCGGTTGCTGCTGCTGTTGTAACGGCATAACGGGGTCTTTGATCAGCAACAACTGTCCGTTCTGCATAACTAGCGTACCTTGTAAACTTGACGCTGCCGAGTTCGCTTGAGTATTTTGTTGCATTAAAGGAGGAAGAGAAGGAATGTTCGAATTGATCACCGATGATTGTTGTGTCACTAGGCCGAGATTACCACCGCCGACCGAATTTTGATCGCCTGATTTTGGATCGGTCGACATAATAGGCATGCCGACTGACTGAGTGACCTGAGTTCCCGATACTGAGACGGTAGCCGCTCCTTGAGGCATAGACGCTGGTACCGCTACGTCACAATTACTAGACGTACTGAGTATATGAGAACTTGTAGCCAGAGAAGCTAACGTCTGTAACGCGTCATTTTCGCAAATTGTATCCACTGACGATGCGTTTATTTCATCTTTTTCGGAAAAGTTTGACGCGGAACTATTTTTCGCCGGTTCCATGTCCACGTTGGAAAATAAACTCTGAGCTGCGGCTGTCGGCGAGACCATCAACATTCCGTTGGAATCGACGAACGATAATTTCGACGAACTGTCAGACGGCGATACTAGCGTCGGATTTGCGGATAAATCGAATCCGGTGTCCGACGTAACGACTGAGATCTGATTGGCTAGTGAATGTGCCGTTTCCAAAGATACAAAATCGCTGTTTTGATGCTGCAATTCGTTCAGATGAGTTTTCAGCGTTTTCCCGCCTGATCGATTACGTTTCGTTTTACTTTTTTTAGGATTACTCCCATCATTGTTTGTCATATCCATAGAAACGGTATCTGTGTCCTTTTCCTCGGCTTTTTTGCGCGCGGAGGCCATTTTGAAGAGCCGTTCTGCATTAGAACCTTGTCGAGCCTTCTGCCAAATGGCATTCGATGAATTTACACTAGCCGCTCCTAGAATAGATAAATAAGAACAACATCATCAGATTCAACTAACAACAATATGGTTATAAAGAATACCAATCAATGCTCTGTGATTTTACCAACCTGCTTGTTCCAGAAGTCTATCCAAATGATCTCTTTCATGCGTAACTTTTTCCAAATCAGCTCGCAGCTGAGAAATTTCTTTAGCTGCAAAACAAAATTAACAAATCAAAATGAAACAAAATTAATAAATCAAAATGTGAATGAAATATAACCATAGTATTTTTATGATGATGCACATCTGAGTGCACCACAGGGAGTGTCCAAAGAGTCGTCACATCAGTGCTGTGCATTACTTGTCTCAATAAATGGTAATCAGTCTTTTAAATGACTACCATTTCTATATGTCTTGATTTCTTAGAATATTGACGAAAATCCTTTATAATTAATTGGGAAATCTTATGAGTGTCTTAGGTCGCCCATGGCTAAATATTTGAGCTTACTAATTAAACTGAAATGATCGTGAATCAAACTGCATTGTACAATAAATTTGTTATAACGCCACATACAGTATATTTCAAAGTCCATATGATGGCATTATCACAACTTTGACTGTAGTTAAGACATAATTAAATAGATGTCCATTCAAAAACTGACTAAAATCTATTTAGTCTATACACAAGAAACTTTACATACCTTGAATTTCATCTCCATTATTTCTCAACAATTGCGCGTTTTGACATTTCAGTTCTTTCAAATAACTGACCGTCCTCTCTAACACTTCATTTGTGTTCTAAAATAAGAATGCCAAAATATCGATAAAAGCTATATGAAAACTAATTCTGCAAAATTATTCACTATACCACATATAGAGGTTGAGCAGTCCATAAATGACATCGGATGTATCTTTTTCAAATTCTAGATTCAAGTTGTTTTTGGCATTTTAATTCCTCTGCAACCACAAGCCTTTCAACAACGGATACCTATATTATTGATCCTTATTACAGCTATCACAATTAATAACCAACTTCACTCTGAAGAAAAACCCACAAATCGGGTCATGGCAAGTAACACAACTAGGGGTCCAGGGACCTCATGCCCACTTGGAAGACTTAAGGGATGCAGTAAATATGATCAAAAACTAATAACTGAGAAGTTATTTGTTATTTGCTGAAAGCCCTTGGCTAGATGGATCTACATATATTAAATATCAAGACAATAGCTCAATGCATGACAAAAACTTCCTTAAACTAGGGGTCCAGGGACCTCATGCCCACTTGGAAAACTATAGGGATGCAGTTGATATACAGAAGAGTAGTCACAAA
>JAYMFW010178915.1:0-12693 GCA_036785005.1 Tubulanus punctatus
CATGGCAGCCAGCGCCTTAACCGACTTAGCTACTTGTGGATGGCATCCACGAGTTTGCTCTAAATCGTAGAAAGTTGTTCTCTAATGGCTGAATATCTGAACGTGAATCTGATTGGTCATTTATTCAGTCAACTATAAAAGAACGATACTAAGTGAACTGATGTGACGTCATGTCATCAACATGCGGACAAATATTGAATACATGAATCGATAAACCTTAAATACTTTCAATTTAGTTTCGAAATTACAAGTACGGTATGGATTAAAATGTCGGTGGTTTGAATACATGATTTTCATTGCATCGAGGGATGACTCAGTTGTGTTCTAAAAAAACTTTCTAGTTTGCATTATCTATGTGAGAGATATAAATTGCTACGATTAGGCTATTCGGATATATTTGTTCAACATGATCGGCATTCCAGTTATCGTGGATTTACCCTTGTCTAATTCAAGATAACACAACCACTATAATGTCAACTGGCAAACATCCGTGTGGTTTGACAATCTCAGAATATCTAAAGCCAGCCGCATAATGTCAAATTCCAGCCTACATGGACTTCATATGTTATCTGATCTAAAAACCACTGACATTATATAATGCATATACCCTATATAATGCATATACCATATATAATACACATAAATATTGCTCGTTATTTGTTTGTGCCAAACCAAAATAGAAGGATTAAAACTGTCATTTAATCAGCCCATGTTATTATTGATTGATTTACGTATCTACTCATATAGAGCGTGCTTTTTGATGACGTCACATATGAGAGCGACTCATTCATACGATTGCCGGTAGGCCTTCTATTCAATTCTCCGAGGTTATTGCTCAAGTACAATGTCGTCTTCTGATGAAAGCTCCATAGACGTCATCAACGAGGCTTTTGTAACAATAACGATACATGTTTGACAGTTGTTGAAACATAAGCCTATTCAATATCGATGATAAACACTCTATCCGCGTCGTAAATTCCACAATCGACAAATTTAGAATCTATAAAAATCGGCATGAATAAAAATATGAATAAGATAGCCTCTTTAAAATTAAAAATAAATCAAAACAAAAAATTATTCATTTGCGTAGTTCTCAACGCGAGACATTTCATTTACAAATATAATCAAATAGAAATGGAAGATTTATTTACAAATAGGAAAGAATATAAGATGAATCTTTTTTTTATTCATATCATGCTACTACTATATAGGCTTTTACTAGGCTAAATAATAAGGCACTGGTACCTGGAGTGGAAGGAATTCTCTAGCAGCAGAATGTAAATAATGACAATTACGCGATTGGTTGAATGTTGTGAAATTAGCCATGTGCTACTCAACATAATGTTTGAAACAAAATCAGTAAAAAACAAATCAAAATACACGCCGGAGCAATTACTTCCCGGCTAGGATTAATTCCCATTCAACAGAGGTAATATATTTTTAGAGCGCCACCGTTCAGTGTGAGGAAAAGGAAAACTAATTGACAACAAGGTGTTCAAGAGTGAAACGAATATTCAGTTTAAAATTAAATACACTGGCAAAAATAAAGGTTGTCCTGAAGCGTATCGTTATTTTTACTTTATGACAATGAAAAAATATTTGATTTTTGGATGACATTTAATGACACGATCCACATATAGAAGGATTTTGTTTTGTTTTTGGAAACTCGGTGAAACTCATGGAAATGCAGAATTACCTTGAGTTTTACCTTGGAGATATCATCTGATTGCTATAACTTCATTATGCTCAATAAATACATTTAACTCAACAGGTCAAAAGTTGCGGAGGATTCTGACGACCCTAATCCTGGACAAATTCAAATAAGGTAGGACTATCATTGGTAGTTAATGTTTGATTACTAGATATTTTAAAGAAAATGTTTAACGAAAGTTTTTTTTTTAAGTTTGAATTGGGTTTTGATTGCTGGTGGTGCTCTTGTTTCAATTTGTGGATCCTGTGCGATCACTGTCTACTGTAGGTATGTGAATTGTTCATTGATAGTACTATTCGATTCATCAACCGAGTCGAATGTACACCGTTCTAATTGGTAACTAGGATCAACTGGCCAACATTCAACATTGATTCAACGTTGCCAACAGACCCGACTTAAACCCAATCGTTCTTATAGCCATGATTCATCACAAGATCAACAGGGCAACTTCTATCAGATTTACAGTTTTGACCATCTCCATTGCTGCCATCTTATCATTTTGTCATTACATTTTGTGTTCTCAACTGATTCCGTCCCTCATTCTAAGGCCAAAGCCTTTATCTTTTAACAAGTGGCGTTCCCACCCGATGGGTGGGAGGATAATGGCCTTGCAATACGAAAGAACGTTAGTTTGGGCCTGGAACCTCATGAGGTTGGGGTAGGGCCCGACTACGCAAGATATCGATTCAATAAATGACCAAGCGCATTAATTTTTGATTACCTCTGAGGATATAATAGGACATTTTTATGAATATAGCTTTGAACGGAAAATGCAGTGAATGCATTCATATAAGAATTCTCATCTATCAGAGATATAAGTGACATGAATTCCTATGCATAGATATGTAGGGCTATATCTTAATCAAATTAGTCCATCCTTAGTCTTTATGTACTGATAGCTGTATCAAATTCAAAGTGTTAATCGCTGTAAAACACACATACATCGATCTCAAAAAAGAAACGACTGTGTGTTGACGTTAATAAAAGATATATCGAAACTTCGTCGGCAATTACTCTGAGCCGCATTCTTTCAATCCATTCGAAGAAACATACTAATCCAAAGCAGACCCACAAAGGCAAGCCGTTGGATAATTCAAATGTTGACAACCACCTCATCTCAGCTTGATTCATTTTTTCTGTCACAAATTTTGTAATTTTCATTAAAACAGGCGCTGGTATCGTAGAAGACTCGCCATAATAGCCCGCCGAAAACTTGATCCCGATTATGTCTACGCTTACATGGAACCAGGATATCCTCGTCCAGGTTCTAATATTAGTAGTTATGAAGAGGTCGATCATTATGATATAGTTGATGATTCAAGCGACGAAGACAGTGAAGGATACTTGAGGTTGAACCTCAAACGCGAATCGAAGGATGTGAAAATGTTAAAGACCGGTGCAGATGGCTACATTCCAATGGGCTCCCTATACATGGATATGAGGCCACCCCTCAATCCGAATGGACCGGGAAACAGTTGTCCATCTGATAGAAAAGAATACCTGGAACTAATTGACCCAAACCAAACAATTATCGCTGAACAGGTACCTAATGATGAAAACGCCATGGAGCCATCACGCAAACAAGAACAGCATGACGAAATCAAGCAAGATGTGGAGTCATTACTATCTATGGGACAAAATGATGGGAAAGAACAGGATGACGATGATTCAAACGCAGATGGGTGGTCATCAGTAGAAAAGGAACAATTTGGCGTGGCAAAAGAGGGAAGAGAGTCATCAGAAGAAAAGGAACGACTTGGTGTAGCAACAGAGGGAATTGGGTCATCAGTAGAGAAGGAACAAATTGGCGTGTCAAAGGAGGAAAGGGGGTCATCAGAAGAAAAGGAAAAACTTGGTGTGTCAACAGAGGGGATGGGGCCATCAGTAGAAAATGAACAACTTGGTGTTGCAAAAGAGGGAATTGGATCATCAGTAAAAGAATGAACAACTCGGCGTGGCAACATAGGGAAGGGGGTCATCAGTAGAAAGGGAACAACTATGTGCGCCAAATGAGGGAGGGAAGTCATCAAAAAACAAGGGGGAAAGCTGGTGTGCCAAAAGGGGATGGGGTCAAGTAAAGTAAAAACTGATGAACTGGGGAACAGGAGGATGAATTAGAGATCAATAGAAATTCGATTTTCATTTTAAATATATCTATGATATGGACATCGTAGATGTGTGGGATGGGATCTTGATTGAGACGTGAAGTAAGTATTCCAGTGTCATGGGTTTTCTTTTAGCATCCATTCATCTGCACACTTAGCTATGCACATTTTGTCATGGCTGGTGCTGCCTTCATAAATGGTTATTTACTTCAGATAAAGATTATGCATTTATTGGTTTGAAATAAGTCTTCCTATTTTCGGAAAATACAAATCTAAAACCAAATGTACATGTAAGAATACTTTTTCGTGTTATAGTTTGGAAAACTAATGAATGTCTGGTAATTTGAACGGAACGCGATCGTGGTTTTCCCCGAAATATTACCCTTAATGAAACGAGCTACTGGGTCCAAAAGTTCTCGCATTAATTTTAGTTTAAACATGTCCATCTATAGGTTTCGACATCTAGTTGCTTATTGACAAATAAATTAACTATTTTCCAAAATGGTAGAAATCATCAATTAAGATTCTGCCCTGCCCGCCTTTGCTTTAATGAGATCGTTAGTCAATTGAACGTATGTAGGCCCAAGGCCCATTTCCCTTGTAGGCCGTACTATTTGCATCATTATTGGTCAATTTCAAATTGTCAATATTAATAACAATTTTATAAAACAATGTCAATATTATTTTCATCAATATTAGAAATATTTGTGACATTTGCGTTATCTTCATTTCTAATGACTCATTACTTTAAATCCAACTCTTTGAATGTCTGTCCAAACATAAACATTTCAACTATCAAGTTACAGGGGGGTAATATATAGTGATATATAATATTTACTACTCGAGAAGGAGAAAACTTGAAACTAGATTTTTTAAAATGTTCATTTCTCCCTGACGTCATTTTGAACATAGAACTGTAGCGAACAATGATTTTATCGACTTAAACCAGCGTGCTTTGAGGGTGTGGACACATATTTTCCCAAATGCTATAATTTGAAAATGCATTTTCTACTTATTTCTGAGTTTATGGACCAATTTTTCGATTCTCTATCTCCATTACTTTAAGAAGTTTGTGATATATTTCTGATATTGTTAGCTGTCATTTTGTAGATTCATGAAGTATGTTGTGTTCATGCTGGTTTAAAAATTTATACATATAAAATGATAAAAATGGTGCTCTTTCTTTTGATAAATTTTCGTAGCAGATAATGTCTCAATTGTTGTTTTTTTTTCTTACTTTATAATTCGAGAAATTAGACACACTAGAAATAAATTTTTATGGACTTTTTGTATTTCTTCAGAATAGAAAAATAATCGAATATCCAGTAAACGGTGTATAATAGCATTCACCAATTATTTAATTGCTGTCACAATTTTGAATTATTTCGTAATGTTTCATTGAACATGAATTTTGAATGTCGAGTATCCCTTACTTGAAAGGTCATAACATCGACTGATAATAGCGTAAAAAATTCAATCGAACTTTCGAGTCTGTATCCTCGTAGCGACACCTACTTTCTAGTCTGGAGTTCGTAACTATGATTGGCAATATTTTCAAAATGTTTTCTAGCTGTATTCTTTTGTTTACAGTAGCATGCACGTGTTATTTCTTTCAAATTAATTCAGTCTGGTAAACGTGAACGATTGTAAAAATAAGATTGAGAGCTGTCTATCTACTACAGTACTTCAAAATTAGCCCGCGTTACACGGACATACAGCTAGAATAATATGAAACCATTTTACTATTTGGTATACCTCAGATATACATGTATAAAAGTGTGGCAATATTCAAGTCCATGTAGTTGTATTTGTAATTAATTGTCATTCGTAGACCTACATGTTGTTGTTGTTCAAAGTTTATAGATTTACCTTGTTTGTTTTGCACACAAAAAAACTTTTAATTCTGTTATTTATCCTACACCCAGACAAGGAAGAAACAACCGTATAACCATTCTTGTAATTTAAGAAATAAAAATACTGGAAAGAATTGTTTCCATCATCGTTAGTCATTTTAATTGATGTTAAGTTAATTATTCTGTGTGTTGATTCTGGCTCCCGTTTTGACTTACCGTATTGGAGTAATATCTGGCTCTAAGCAGATCTGTTTATCCATGGGAATATGAGGGAGGATTCAATAGGAATTTCAATTTTTTTTGGAAATCTTATTTGAAATCAGACCCCATTCCCAACCTTTAATTTCGTGGCTTCAAATGCATATCGTTTTGACTTACCACTCTGGAGTCATTTCTGGCTCTTCTGGGGATTTTTATACCAATTGGAACATGAAGAAGTTCTGATCTTCAGCCGGAGTTATTACCCGAAAAGAAAGATTCAAATACTTTGAAATTCCAAGGAAAAAAGAATGAAGAGTGAGTTATTCCTTTTGGGTTCGAATCCCTTCTCACTGAATATATATTAAGCTTAGCGCACAGCAAGATGTCAGTCACCTCCAAGCTTTAAATAATCTACCAATGTAAGTATATACATCATTACGAATGATATTCCACAAATTATTCTTTTTTCGAATTGGAGACTTATAATCATGATATCAGGTTTCTCACAAATAACGGGCGTTAAATTATTTTTAGTTTCATCCAATTAATTTTCAGTCGCTGTCGCTAGCCAGTGCGTAGAGTAGCTATCATCTACTTACTGATTGCGAGAAATCAGATTATCAAAGAGCATAATCTAGATACGTAACTCACTAGATTGCATCATCGACTTTATGCAAGGAGAACGAGAATATTCGTGCTGCATATTATAGAGATATCAATTCACAGAACTCGGATATGAATTTCGAATCGAACGTAACTACCGCAACCATCAAGGGTCGATTTCGACCCCATCCCCGGTGTAAATACATCCATCACTCTGATTACAAACCGTTTCACGTTAACATATATTTCCAAGTCGTGAATTATATCATTTTCAGCGTTGCCATATTCGGTGTCGGAGGAAATGTTCTATCTTTGATAATTCTCAGTAGTGAACGCTCAGCTAACACCAGTATATTTTGTCTGAAATGCCTGTCCGTCGCGGACATGTTGCTTTGTCTGTCGTACATTCTGGTCAACTTTCACCATCAGCTTTACGCTCACACTTTATTACTGGATATGAACGCTGAAATAAACCATACTCTCAAACGTATGTATTCATCATTTACACGGAACTTTTCGTTGATTTTTTCAAATATTTCCGATCTGATAACCCTATTGATAGCTATCGACAGATATGTGGTAGTTTGTTGGCCTCTGAAAGTCGCTTCGTTCATTTCGATGAAGAAAAGTTCCGTGTATGTTTCTGCAATTTTAATCATTTCTGTTTGCAGCGGGGCAAAGAACTTTTTCAAATACAAAACCCGTCGTTCGATCAACGCGTGTACTGGTCACGTGAGATGGACTCAGAAGTTGACTCCATTTAGTAAAGATATTTATTTGAGATACTACGAGACATTTGTCGGTGCCTCAATTTTTAGTCTAATGCCTACATTAATAGTATTCGTAATTACAATCCGGTTGATTTTTACATTAAAATCCGCGGGAGTAGCGAGAAAAGCGATGACACCAACTAATCAAACTGCATGTAGTAACGGCCGAAGTTTAACTTTGACACTGGTCATTTTAACATCCATGTTTCTATTTAAGAAATTGTTTTTGTTACACGCCAGTATAGATAATCTTATCAAGGCTTTAGGTCATAAAATCGGCCGCGGTAACGTGATTTATCTAAATTCAGTTCAAAGACTGATTCGAATGATTGTAGCTTCAACCAATTTCTTCATATACTGCGCTTCCAGACGTCGCTTCAGAACGAAACTAAAATCAATGTTCTTTGATCGCAAAAATATCTAATAAAAACTTGATATACGTATTCCTTTTAATCTGTCAAAATTCTTGGTGGTTTACCAGCACTTTCTTTCGTTTTTCTCAATAAACCATGATGATAGAAAGATTACCCACGGAGGATTATTCACAGAATATTGTGTAGCAACTTTATTTTCGGGAACAACTAACTGAATGCGCTTGAATAGACTGAGACTTGGCATACAGGTGTCGGTTGACGATAAGAATTCTGAAATTCATGCTTTGAGCAATCACTTGGTCATTACTCCAATCTGCATGCTAAATGGTCTGCCCCACGGCTTGGAGCTGTGGGACATAGAAAACTCAGGGTCTGTAGGATCTTCAGACGGAGGACAAGGGTATGGATAGATGGTGAAGTCACAGTAGCTAAAATACGGTTCAAATTCTTCACAGGCAAAGAAGCCCGGTGTTTTCGATGTCCACTGGTCTTGCAGTAAAATTCATCCGTAATAGTAAATCTGAAAAATCACAACTGGATGGAAGCACTTTAGCCGAAATTAAACGGCTTGGTGGGTTTGTAGGAGATGTATTTACCTGGTTCAACAGTCTTCATGTCATCCTGATATAATTTCCATGATTGATCGATTGAACCATTGAATTCCTCTTCTGATTGAACGCAAGATTTGTTTAGGGTAAAACAACTGATGCCTAGTTTCTCAAATTGGACGCCTATTTTTATTTTATCAAAAAAAGTAATTCCTAATTTTTTGACCAGGCATTAAGTAGAAGAGTTTTTCAAAGAATCTTCTAAAATGAAGACCATTTAACTGTCAATTTTTATCAGAAGATGTAGACCCAGTCGTCCGGAATGTATTCTTATCATTTTCCAAACGGTAATTTTCAGAGACCCGCCCCCTATTGAGAAACGAGGCGTCAATTTTGTGCCATTTTAATGAAATTCCCTAGATCACCTTCGCTGTGTCGTCTCTCCAAGGAAAACCTCAATTTAACACCACGCTTTATGTACAAATACCGATACACCTGGAATCATTAAAAGCTTGTCCTGAGTCCTCAAATTACAACTATCAAATTCAATGATGAAATAAATATATAAGTAATGCAGTAAAATTCATCCGTAATAGTAAATCTGAAAAATCACAACTGGATGGAAGCACTTTAGCCGAAATTAAACGGCTTGGTGGGTTTGTAGGAGATGTATTTACCTGGTTCAACAGTCTTCATGTCATCCTGATATAATTTCCATGATTGATCGATTGAACCATTGAATTCCTCTTCTGATTGAACGCAAGATTTGTTTAGGGTAAAACAACTGATGCCTAGTTTCTCAAATTGGACGCCTATTTTTATTTTATCAAAAAAAGTAATTCCTAATTTTTTGACCAGGCATTAAGTAGAAGAGTTTTTCAAAGAATCTTCTAAAATGAAGACCATTTAACTGTCAATTTTTATCAGAAGATGTAGACCCAGTCGTCCGGAATGTATTCTTATCATTTTCCAAACGGTAATTTTCAGAGACCCGCCCCCTATTGAGAAACGAGGCGTCAATTTTGTGCCATTTTAATGAAATTCCCTAGATCACCTTCGCTGTGTCGTCTCTCCAAGGAAAACCTCAATTTAACACCACGCTTTATGTACAAATACCGATACACCTGGAATCATTAAAAGCTTGTCCTGAGTCCTCAAATTACAACTATCAAATTCAATGATGAAATAAATATATAAGTAATGTTTCTGTTTATTTACAATCTAATAAATGATGAATTAACTTATGCTTAAATGTATACATATATAAATCTATTTATAATTTTGAATAACTAAAAAAAATCATTATCTCAACAAATAACATAATGTATAATTAGACAGACCATTTCATGGCCAGGTGACGAATTACGATTACATACAGTCTTATTGTGGTTACCTCTATTATAGGTACTTAAAATGCAGTATAGCCTTTACGCTAAACCTCGAATAAATTTGGAAAAAGATTCAGCAAAAAGTTAAGCAAAGATCAGAGAAACGTATATACAGTAAACATCACCTAAGACAAGAAATAGTTTTTATGATTCATGAAATTTTGGATCATTGTTTCTGTGACTACTTGGATTACACTTTGGCGACTTAGGCGAAGTTTTCTGGAGATCTATAAGCAAATATCTGAGTTCAGATGAAAATCAAAAATCAAGCAATGCTAACTGTGGCCCTGCAGGTTCTATTGGAAACAATTATCAAAAAGCGACATTGGTTTTTTTCGAGCACCAGAAAATTATGAAAAATACCGAGTAGATATTTTTTATTGGCATCATTTTCAATTTGGTTGATTTAAAGTTTTATGGGGCAACACGAAGAACCTCAAAAATTTTGGGACGAAAATCTAAATGTCTAAACAAAATTTCAAATCACTGGAGAAGGTTTTCTCATAAATAAATCATAAATAATGGCAGGAAATTATTGGTTTAATCACATTACGGCAATCAGGGTAAATTGCTGTGTCATAGAAAAAAAAATGGAAGACTAAAATAAAATGAGATTCCAAAAAGAAAATGAAACAACAGCCGATTAATTGGTTTAACCATCAACAATACCAAGTTGCTAAGCAACGTCAATGAAACATATATATATATAACATGATTATAAATGCTTTTCCAGAGTTTATACGTATGTTCAAGTGTATATACATAGTAATACATGTACAGTTATTATTAACAGATACTAAGTACATAAATGATAGATAATTCTAACCAATTTAAGTGGGAAGTTACCACTTAATAGAATAAATCAATTTTGTATGTAGTGATAATCAGAATTTTCAGACATTTTTGCAAATCCAATAACGTATTTGCATATCAATATATGCAAATAAAGAATTCGTGGCAAAAATTGAAATTGAAGTTGTGAGCAGAGAAAAACTACCACTTTTGGTCTTTGTGTAACATATATGATTTAGTTATGCATGTCAAAATTACACAATTTCACCCTTATCATTGTTATTTGCATAATCAATCACTTATACATTGGCATCAACTGAGTTTTCAGGTTTATCTTGGTTTTGACTTGGGAAATGGTTATGACAAACCTGACCAGAACATCACTGTCAAGAACTATACGAATATACATAAAAAATGTCGCCCAACCTCTAAACACTAAATTAACTTAAATCCCAAATTATCGCTATAGAAATGGAAACTGATTGATATTTATATTATCATTACTAGATGATGAAACAGTACGCAATAAACTCGAATTCAACTCAAAGGCAGATTTTTCAGTGTCAGTGACATTATTGTTCATCATCGGTACAGTTGCGACACCTATATTCACATCGTGAAAGTCGAGTTTACCTTCAAACGACGACGAAACGTTATTCGGACCGATGCCGGAATCTAACGGTAAACAATGCGCAGACGGTACGTTGTCATAGCAACAATTAGCGTAAGTGCTGCTAGTCACTTCAAAGCCAGTAGTAGGTTTCGCGTGATAAAGTTCAGCAGTTCCGCGAGGTGTTTGCTCGCTGAAAACACCGGGAATTCGCGGCACAGTCGGAAATTGATTCACGGTGGGAATCGTCACACGCCCTAGCGAGAAATCAGCGTTTAAAGACACCGGATGAGAACGAGTGATCGTACAAGTTCGCGCTCGAGTCAGACCGGGCGCGCGCGGCGGCATTATAGTTTGTCTATGACCGCGCATCACAGATGTTGTACTAGACGGTCCTAATTTCGGAAATACGATCGGTAAGCCGAAAATATTCGGATTCACTTCGTCGGTTGAGCTGCAATCGTTATCGGATATAACGGTCACAATTCTATCGATAGTACTTGATAATGTATCGGCGTTATTGCTGTCCTCGGATAATTCATCGCTAAACATCGACCCGCACGGGCTCGGCTGTGAATCGCCGCCGAACAAAATAGCCTCGTTCTGATTGCACGATACTGTACTAGTTATACCGGCGAGTTCCGTTTGTAAATTCAAATCGCGTACACGATTATCACCGTAGAAACTATTGGTCGACGAAACGGCACTGGTGAAACTACTGAGATCGTTTAAATCATTGTTCGTATTAAAGTCTATCGATGAATTGATGACGTCATCGGGAAGCCATGAATCGAGTTTCGCTGCTCTCATCATTTCTGATGATTTTTCTAAGCGAGTCCAGTCGTTTAGAGACTCGGTAACTACATCATTTTGAGAATTAGTCACTGTAAAAATATCATTATGTTGAGCAGTCGCGTTCTTATAATGTGATTGAGAAACAACTGGTGACAGCAAAATACCTGCATTTTTGATTTTGTCTGACATGACATTCTGTAGTTCGTTTTCCACATCTAGATGGCGCTGCGCACAGCAGATGGATGACAAGTCATGACTGTCAACTTCTATTTCACCGGGATAATGTTGACGATTAGAGTTCACAAAAATTGCCTCAACCTTTGCGATATCTTTAACGGAATCATTTTCATTCGAAACTTTTTCATCATAAAATTTTACAATGTCGAATTCAGAAGAATGTTCACGTGATGCTAGTTCACCAACTTCACTCATTTCTACCTCATTTTGCTCCGACGGATCATCAATTATTAAAGATTCAGGAGTTCTATCCGGAATTTCTAGTAACTCACTCGATTCTTTCATTGAGCAAGACTTGATATCATCTTCAACATTTCCAGAATTGTTATCACCATCAGCCAATTCTTCTTCATGGTTTTTATCACATTCCCTATGTGTGTCTTTAATTTCAAGTGATATTTTTGCCCTATGTTGGTCTATATCATCTTCGACATTTCCTGAACTTTTTTCTTCATTAAAGATGAATTCATCATCAGTCAATTCTCCCTCGAGATGTTTTCCATGGTTTTCGTCGAGTTTACTGTCAGTTTCATTGATTTCAGGCAATTCTTCTGCTTTATGAAGGTCTATATTATCTTGAACCTTTCCAGAACTTTTGTCATAATTGAGGCTAAATTCATTCGTCAATACTACTTCACGATGTTCGTCATGGTTTTCATCAACCTCACTGTCAATTTCATCGATTTCCGTTGATATTTCTTCTCTA
>JAYMFW010179248.1:0-15828 GCA_036785005.1 Tubulanus punctatus
TTTGATAATTGAATTCTAATCTAGAATTGCTTTTGTAAAGCTGCAAATATTTTCTTTCAACTGAGATATTTAGGGTTTGAGTCATCTTGTGTTATTGTTATTGCTGTGTTTCTCATACACTTTTCTAAACTTAAAACTCCTACAATCAGAAATTATTTTATGACACGCATCAATTTTTTGACCAGTTTGTCTTAAAAGAAGACTATCATCAAAAAATCATTTTCTCGATATATGTTAAGCATAATTTTGTCATTACAAAAAACATAGTTCCAATGAATTTACTAAACCATTTCTATTAAAAAAGTGATAGTTTTTAGTTCTCTTCCATTATTTGGATACCCTTCCAAAACTGTACTTCATTATGATGAAATTAATCAATGGAAAAAATTTCATTGTTTAAAAAATCATTGTTTTGATGTGAAAATGTCTATGAAATTTGTTAGATATGTATGCTGTTAAAGTGTTAACCTTTCAGATTTACAAATGGTGCATTTAAGGTGCAGTTAGACACAAACTTGTCTGCAGCCAGTGTCATGTTTTTGACAAACGGAATTTTGCCCAAAGGATATATAAACTTGGTTGCAAAATTCTAATTATCATGAAAACTGTTTATCATTGATGATACTAATCAATTCAAAAATACAAAATTAGTTTTTCACCCTCTTTCAGACATAATGAAAACCGCACGCGCTGATATGAAAGCTAACCTCAATTATGATATGGTACAGATTGGATCGGAAGAATTTCATAAAACTCCAGATACAGAAATGAATAAGATTATGATCCCAGTATCATTTGTCATCCTTCTAATAGTAATTTTCATCACAGTTGGTTTTGAATGTTATAGGTAAGTCCAAGATAAGTAAGGATATTTACTCTTTGTCCATCAAAACAAGTTTCTTTCTGCTCTGTGTTTTTGTACTACTTGTGTCACTGAGTCCTGTGTAATATGGTCGTGTATTCATTAACTCTTATCTGACCAAATTACCTATTCAAAATCGTACCCTCACTGACCAAATTTCCATACAGGAAAAAGAAAATTACAAAGTCGTATTTTCTTAGCAGTAGAAAAGACTTTGTTGCAAACATCCTAAACTTTGAACCTGCATAGGGAGAAATTTCCTGCAAATGTTTTTTCTTGGGTAAATGTTCTTGGGTAAAAAATTGCCCTTAAAGGGGATTTTTACCTTAAAAAGTTTTTTTTTCTTCAAATATTCTATTTTTCATGCTGATCATGCATTATTGTATAATTTTCTGTAATTATGCAATGACTTTTCGGAGAAAAAAAATCGTGGTAACATGGAACAGACCTTATTATGTATGGCCACACGTGCGAGTACTGGGTCAAAGTTAATTAGTTTATACATCAACCAGAGGTTTATTGTGCGTGTATATGTTGCGTAATCGTCGGGATATCGGCTCAAGATTACGGACATGTATAAGAGGTACATAACAAATTTTCATGGTAGCAGAGCGAAAGACGGTCTTTCTTCAATAATGACATCGCGTACTTGACGTGTCGGTTGTCTCATGTCGTTGTCGTTTTGTGCTAGTGGGGTTTGCGGTTCGTGCTCCGTTCTTCGTATCGGCTTCTACGCTCCGAGATCAGTAATATTCAGTCGCGGACGTTTGTATTCGTTTGTTAGTGGGATTAAAACAGAAATCGTCTCGACGTCAAAATGGCAACCAATATTTATAAAATTTCGCTGGCGCTGGATCAATCGGAAGATTATCAATCGTGGAAGGATGAAATTAACATTTGGATGCTGGTAACGACTTACCGGTGGAAAAACAAGCGTAAGCTGTGACATTAACACCGTAGAGGCAGGCGAGGGTGGCTGCTCTTGAGCTGAAGTCCCTCGATTTGAATAGTGAAAATGACATGGAAACATTATTGAAGAAATTGGATACTCTCTATCTCCGTGGCATACTCTGTTTACACAGCTTTGAACAATTTAAGCGTCAACTAGGTACCGGTATGTCTTTTTCTGATTATATAATTGAATTTGACTGCTTGTACAACCAGTGTGAAAAACGCAAAATTAAGCTTCCAGATGCTGTGTTGGTGTTCAAGATATAGGACAATGCTAGTTTTGACCAGAAAGAAAAGCAATTAGTATTGACTGCTGCCTCAGATCTCAAATTTGCAACTATGAAGTCTGCTTTGAAGAGAATATTTGGCGAGAACGACACACCACCGTCTACTATATCTAATGACCCGGTGAAGCTTTCTGTTAAACTGGAAGAGGCATTCTACATCACTAGAAATTCTGCCTAGGCATGGACAGTTAGGTAATGGCAGGTTGTCCAGTAGACAATCGTCAAACTCTCAAATGGGCACAAATCCTTTATGCAGACATACCAGCTGTGATTGGAGGAAAGAGCTGCTCAATAATTACTGACTTAGTAGACATGATCTGCCATTATTGCTGAGTAAGGAGTCTTTAAACAAGGCAGATGCGATTGTAGTTATTGGAAAAGATGAAATCTCATGGTGTGGCAAAACATTAAGCTCAGACAAACTCCATGTGGTCATATTGTGTCAGCCTTCGTGATGAAGTGCAGATAGGTGAAAATCTCACTTCTGAACATGTTTTCATGGTGATTTTCTGCGATGTCGTAACAAGATAAGATTAAAACGATGATAAAGTTGCACAGGCAATTCGGGCATGCTTTGCTTGAGAGACTTCAAAAGTTGCTGCAAGATGCGTAAAAGATTCAGCACGATTTGCGAGGATTATTGGAGAAGTCGTTAAGAATTGTGAACTTTGTCAAAAAAATTGCCAAGACGCAGAGTAGACATGTAGTCTCCTTACCCATATGGCTGGTAAATGGAATGAAATGGCTCGAGTCAAGTAGCGTTTGGTTCTTAAGACATGTTTACTCGGTACAGGGCCGGAGCTATCATCAGGTCAAAAGCAGCACCAATGGTTGTTGAGAATTTAATTTGACACTGGATTAGCATCTTGGGATCCCCACTCAAACTTTTTAGGGACAATGGCGGAGAATTTGTGAATGATATGATGATACAATTGAGTCAACAGTTTGGGATCGAGCTTATGGCGACAGCAGCATATGCACCATGGAGCCGCAGTGGTTAATACAATAGTATTCTGTTGCTACTTAGTTCAGCGGCTGCAGTGCCTATGTGTCATCCACACAGCCTGTTTATTGCAGCACACACTCAGTGTGTGTGCCAATGACTGTGAAACAAGTAAACAACTGCAGTAATTTCAACCAAGATCCTTTATTTGAAATAATAATTACTAGAAAACTATTACATTTACATCCTAGCTAATTACTGGAAATAAGTAATAAAGATTGTGAATTACAATTACTGAAGTCAAAACGCACATTTTTCAATCATTTCATGCCAGCAATTCATGCCATTTGGTATTCAAAAGAAATAAATCAAGTGCGAGCTGCTAGGATATATTTTGGCTGTAAATTTAAGGTGTTGTAAGGTGGTTTTTCAAATATTTTTCAAACTCGAGCTATCAATATTCAACAAAAGCATAGTATCATAAAAAAGCATTATCAAGTATTTTTTTATTAGGTTCAGCTATCATGAGACCAAAAATAGAACTTTTTCATGTAATTTACATGCTGAGAAATTGAGAACATTTGTCAAATAGATATGAAATATCGTCGAAAAGATTTTTAATAGTCAATTATCAATATTTTCCAAGTGTTGAATGGATACCTTTGGCTACATATTGGCAATGAATGTAATTTTTTTTAAATTATAATAGTGACTTTATTTGAATTTGAATGAATGTAATGTAACTACAGTGGGTGACCTTCAAAAGTCTTATTTGAATAGATTTGAACAGCAATTTAAGGGAATTTTGCCTTTGTCAATCTTAACGACCAATAATTTGGTCTCTAATGTAGAAATTGGTTATTATAAACCTTTATCAGAAATGTCAACAGACATGCTTTCAGAATCTATTCGCATCGTTTGCAAACAGATTTGTTCCTTTAGATCTATTGAAATTAAATTATCAATTATGTTCACAAGTTGATTTCCTTCTCACACCATATTGATGAAATTTATGAGGATAATCTCAGCGAAATTCAATCAGTTATAGATTAGTGTATGTCTTTTTATAGAGCAGAATTACAAGGGCTATAAGCAAATAAGTAGGTCTATAGGTCACGAAAGTAGGTCAACACTATACCGGTCTACTGACCACATAAGAATGCTATATATGAAGTTTGATCATAATAAGACTATAAAACAAATCAGTAGGTCAATATGTTACAAAAGTAGGTCAACATGATACTGGTCAATTTCTGAACACATAAGGAAAGTATACATGAAGTTTGATCAAAATTGGTTCATAGATAAGTAAGTCAATACCGCCATATTTGGTAATAAAAGCAGGTCAGTGGTAACATTGTTCTATAAGGTTTGTTTCTACAAAGTCTCCCCAAAATATGTTTTTTAGTTTTTGAGATCAATATGTTTGAATTGAGTCGATTTTGGTGGACCAGAATTCTTATCCGAGCAGAATTGATCCAGGCAAAGAATACTGGGCTGTAAAAGATGAAATATCAGAAGCTGAAAAGACAGCGATGAGAAATTAGATTGGGCAGATGCCGTGGATTGGGAGACTCGAACTGGTGTTTTGTTAGATGCATACTACTTGGCCTCACTAGCAAAAGATGCAAAAGTGAAGCATTTGATAGAAGTCAGCAGTGGAATCAGAGCAGAAAAGGTTATGATGAAATTCGACAGCTTGCAGAATCCTAGAATGCTCGTCTTCAGTGATGCATCTTTTGGCAATGTGGCTGATGGAGCCTCTCAGGGAGGTTACTTCACATGTTTAGTGGGTGCTGGTGGTTAAGTAAATCCAATCGTTTGGAGCTCCAAGAAAGTTCGTCGGATTGTACACAGCACGTTGGTAGCCGAAACACTGGTCTTGGCTGATGCTACTGATGCAGGTGTCTCACTACACTGTATGAAGAAATTACCTCGAGAAAACTAGATGTCATCTGTCTCACTGACTGTAAATCATTGTGCGACTCAATCAGCTCCAACAAACTGATAAGTGAAAACAGACTTCGATCTGATATTGTGTCAGTCAAGGAGAATCTTATCACTGAAGAACTGAAGGACATCCATTGGATTGAGACACATAAACAACTCGCCGATTGTCTTACAAAAAGGGGCTTCTCCAGCTAAATTGTTGCAAGCCCTGCAATCTGGTAAAATCCAGATTCACTTCTTAAAAACAGCTTATTTTGTTCATATCATTTATGAAGTAATTTTTGTTGCACGTCTTACTGAGCGAGCAAGTGTGCTGAACTTTATTAGTAATTCTCATCAACCGAAGAAGAAAGAAGAATGAGCTTGTTATGGTATAATTTTCTGTAATTATGCAATGACTTTGCGGAGGAAGAAAAGTTTGTCGTTCTCTCGACTATAGTCAAGATTGGTCAGATAAGAATTAATTCATGTAAAAGCTAATTATGCTGAATATTGCAAATTACTTTGATATTTTCATGTAGACAATCTGCAGATAGAGATAAAGTTAAACTTCTTCGGCGACAAGCTAAATATGAACGGTAAATGGAATGCATGGTGCTACTACCCAGTGGCCATACATGTTTGTGTTCACTCTAGATTTTACACAGCTTTTATAACCGGCACTTAATCACCAGAGTTAGTACATGAATTAGTACTTCTAGCTACTCATCATTCCCATATTTCCTTATACGGGGATGAAAATTCTGTAGAATTATGTATGTTCAAAAATTCCAATACTAAAAAAAATTGTTTAATTTTCGCCCATGTCCACAAAATTTCTTTGTTCATGCATCTATGAAACAGTGTCATAACATTTACAGTGCTGCTGTGGCTAGTATTTTACCAATTCAGGAAGTAAATATGATTTTGATATGAAACTCAAGACAGATTGAACCCTCGATTCTTACATTGACATCTTGTGTTTTGATTTTATATCGTTAAAGTTACCTAATGTGGTTGGTTTCCTCACAAATAGTATGCTGCAATTCTTACTTTTTAACTCTTTTGCATCCAGCTATCATTATTCTAGTCTGACCTGAGAACCCACAGGTTTTTCATGTGCCCGATCGATAAATTTTTGTCTCACTGTGGTGAAACTTCGCAGTTCGAAAGATGCGTCTCTTGTAGTTAAAACAGAATGCACATGTGATATCACGTTCATGCATGTGAAAGAGTTAGGTCACAGGATCGGATCCAGAGGTATATAATATCAGCATTCCACATGAAAAAGGGCAACAAATTGGGAGGGGTTTGAATTTTTAAGTGCCGCCAGACGCATTTCCCAAGAGTATGGCCATTATTAACACGCACGGGGTGGGGAGCAACACATAATGCTTATTTTTGAAGTCAACCAGGAAGGGTGATAGCCATTCATGGCCTAAAGAAGTCAAGGAAGGGTTATTTTGGTTGGGGTGAGGAAAGTGATCCAATTATTCAAAATTTGGTATGTGTGGTAGAAAAAATTGCAAGGTTTTCCTGCAAGATACATGCCTTGAATCCCAACCAGAATAACCTATCATTGACTTGAGCTACTACAACAGATCAGGGCCATAGAAAAAACCTAAGAACTAGTATCACTGGTATCATAGTCAACCTGTATCCAAGCCTAAGTACCGACTAAAATGATATATACTATATAATGTTTAATTCATTTGTTATTATTAAGACCATACATGTCATGTAATTATGTCACCCCATAGGGGATGACATTCTGTTTTAGTAGGCATGCGTATTCCGCAGTCCATGAGCTTGATAGTGCGATACAGCTTGCAATTCTCGTTCAATTTTCTCCAAACTTGGTACACGGGTACAGCATAGTCCAAGGTTGATACCTATTGAAAACCGAGCTGATTCAATTTCAAATACGGCCACCGGGGGCGTCACTGAAAAACATCATTAGCCCGATACAGGTCACAATTCTTGTTCAATTTTCTCCAAACTTAGTACACAGGTACAGCATTGTCTAGGATTAATTCCTATCAAAAATTGTGCTGATTGGATTTGAAATATGGTCACCAGGGGGCATCATTAAAAAACGGCATTACTGCAATACAGGTTACAGTTCTCATCCGATTTTCTCCAAACTTGGTACACAGGTACAGCATTGTCCATAGTTAATACCTATCCAAGAATTGAGCTGACAAGGTGACATTCGTGGTGGACGGCCACTTTCTAGTACTATATTGTTATACTCTATCCCCAGAATACATGTTACCCGGTATATTATCTTAGATAAATACTTGATTGGCTGCTGCAAATTCGACCTTTGTCCCAAGAAGAAGTTTAGCCTATCTTGGGGATTGATCATGCTATTAAGGACCGTTGTTACCAAAGATGACCCACCCCCTTCTGAAAACTCAATGGAAACGGCCGCTTTGATGGTTTACTATCAAAATCATTTTATGCAGATGTTCTTGAAGAAAAAAAAAACATTTTAAGTTTTGAAGGGCTTTTTTTCACTGCCTTCTGGAAGGTACGGAAGGCAGACTGGATCAGGCCCTGAGCCCACTTGGGACTTTAGTCCCAGCAGGCTATTGCGTTTTGTTTTCGTCCGTGCGTCGGGGCATCTGTGCGTTCGTCCATCTGTAGACGGAAATCAGTTTTTTGAGGAAGTTTTCATCATGTATTAAGCTATTGTCTTGATATTTGGTATGTGGGACTATCTAGGGCTATCAGCACACCAAGAATTGGGTCCACCAAAGCGATAATGCCCCGGTGGCGCCCTATTCAATTCCCTCAAATTGGCTATTTTGACGAGTTTTCGGGTTTTTTGAGGTTTTAGTCATGCATTGAGCTATTGTCCTGATATTTCATATGTAGATCCATCTACCCGAAGTTTAACTTCTTTAAATATGAATTCTAAATACTGTTGCAGTGATTATTAGAAGAAATACGGTAATGAGTGGCATGGAAATGAGGAACTAGGCCACTGGCTAGTTCAAACTCATAACAGTCATAACCAATTTCAAGGTTAGCTTATATTTATGGAAAAGCATGATTGCTAAATTTGGTATTGAAGACAGATTGCTGAACCACAAACTGGAGGAGAGAAAAGGGGACACGGCTAACCAGTGTGAATATCAATTGGGTTCGCCATTATATTTTCTGTAGATAGATGGCACTGATGTACTGAGAGGTCAAATGTTCATAGAACTATGAAGAGCAAAACCACAAAATGAACTAATTCTGATAAATTATTCACGTAAAGTTAAAAAATGCTGCAAATAAACATTTCTTATAACAGAAGAGATCCATTAAATCTCTATATTAAAGGCAATATTTTCTGTAATTTGCCCTACATATTGGGAAGTTAAAACAATTTTAAGGACTTAGTCAATATGATGGGTAAAATATTAGGCATATTTTCATTAGGGTAGAGCATAGAGGATTCATTGCAATAACCTCTATGTCATACTATATCAATGTTTGTTTGAAAAGAAAGCATTTCCTTATGGGATGTAATCGATTACTTTGCTCAATTAAGAAAAAAAGTGATATATCTACTGCTGGCAATACATTTTCTTAGAGATTTATCACTCTCAAAACAGTGCTGCCATCTGGTGAGTTCTTAACTGGCGAACCCCATTATTTAGATTAATGAATTAAACTCAGAATAAAGGTTTCAGCCAGCACTGGGCCACATGGCATTGTTTTTGCCTGTGTACTGTTATTGGCTGCAGCCAGCTGACTGACAGCACATGGTGACTCTTTTCAACTTTGAACAGACTTTAATCTAGCTTGAGAAATGACTTGCTAAGATAATCTTGTTGTATTGTGACACCATTGTGCAGCCCAACCACCTGGTTAGCTCTGAAGAATGTACATTGCAGAGCCAAATTCATAATTTTTGAAAGGTTGGCAAATGTCATGTTTGTTTTGAATGGCTTTTTGTACATGTGATGGTCATGATTCTTGGTGATGAATTTAGAAACCCTACCCATGTAAACTGTGTTATAGTTATGTTTTACCCCAATTGAACAACTGTTAATGAGGGCCTATGGTTTAACTCTCAAAGTTTGTTGTTTTTTATGATGATCTTCAAATTTGGCATGTACTGTATATGAATCAGACAAATTTGCAGTTCCAACCCCAGGTAGATACACAGTGTTTGGGGAAACACATTCAAAGCCCTCTCCCGTCCTGAAAAACAGGGTTACACTGAGACAATAAATGCTAAAATATATAATCAAAAATCGATAGCTGTTTCATTAGCATATAACATGTACCATGAGAATTCCCTCCCAGGCGTTTTTTTTTCAATGTTTTTTTTCATATTTTAAGTGACATGAAGTATATCCGTAATCTTCGGGCATATAGCATTGCACCTGTCTGCCTGCCACCTGCCGAACTGTTTCGATCTATAACTCTTGAAGTCCTTGATGTATGACTTTGAAATTTTAGTATGATGTAAAGGAGGTGGGGGAACTTGTATGGGTATAAATGAGGGTAGATCTGATTCAAGACTTGGCCACCAGGGGGCAGCACTCAAAAACGACATTAGCGCATTAGAGCCTCCAAATCTTCAAATTTCTTCAAATTTTGTATACAATTAGGGCATAATGCAAGGTACTAAAAAAACCGCGATAGCCCCTTCAAATCTCAATTGATTTCCTTCAAACTTTGTACACAGGTTGGACATGATGCATAGTAGATTCCAATTAAAAATGAACGTGATTCGTTTTAAGTTATGACCACCAGGGGCGGTACTGAAAAACAAGTCTCCAAATCTTGATCAATTTTTTTCAAACTCTGTACACAGGTAAGGCATGATGCAAGGTAGATCCTCATTTAAAATAGGCTTGATTCACTTGAAGTAATGACCACCAGGGGAGCCACTAAAAAATGACATAAGCATGATAGAGCCCGAACCTCAATCGATTTTATTGAAACTTTGTACACAGGTAGGGCATAATGAAAAGTTGATCCTCATTTAAGATTAGCTTTAATTGCTTTAAGTTATGACCATCAGGGGAGGCCGTACTAAAAAATGATGTAAGTGCGATAGAGGCTCCAAATATCGACAGATTTATTCAGTACATAAGCTATAGTATGGTTCAAGGTACATGTACTTCCCTATTTAAATGTGCGTCATTGCCTTCAAGTGTGACACACTCGGAAACCGAAGGTAGCAATAATGTTTTTTACCTTGAATGACACACCCCACAAGTTGCGAATAAGCAAATGCAGTATCTATGACCAAGATGTTCCAATATGAGTCAGCATAAGAGGTGTACCACCTCATCTAGTTTCTATTGTGACAAATTGGCACAGAAGCATTAGTTTCTTGTTACTACTCAAGTTCTGTGGTCTCTAAAGCTCTTTGCTGGAAGGCCTAGTATGGATGGGTTAATCAATTGACCAAGTCAATGAGAATTTCTAGTTGTAGCAACACAACAGGTAAAACAGTTATTTTCACATTTAGTTGTTTCAAAATACCACCAATTCGATGCATGTCCTTTTTTCCCACTCGAACACAGATGTCAGGTGAAATCTAATTTAAAATGTTTTGCTCATAAAGGCATAAATATTTTTTTAAATTGATGCAACTTATGATTTTAATTGGTGTTGATCTGTTCTAGCCTCATTGCTTTAATTCACACATATCCTTTTTACATGGTGGCGCCAGCTACAAATGATGTCATAAACAATCATTTCCGCATTGTTTAGTCTCTTCAGATAGCGTTGTCTTGTCTTTTGATTAAAGCCTAATCCTGTCACGAGTCCTGGTCTCTGAATGAGAATTTGTAGAGCACACTTCGCTGAGGATGTGTACGTAATAAAACCTTTGGTTTGCAAAGTCACCAAATTTTAAACGTCATTTCAGGCCAAATTGACTTTTGCTGGATTTTCAACTACATGTAGTACACAACGACATCCAGCCAAACCAGAGCTAGAAGCACAGTAATTGTCGGATCCGAGAAAATAGTTGGGCTTTCTCCAATCCAACAATTTTATTCATTTGTTGGAATTAAAAAAGGCAATGTTAGTTCGAAGGAGCCAAAAAATATTTAAACCACTGCTAGTCATACAGTTATTGTTAGATCAAATTGAAGCTTGGTAGCAATTATCTGTGGGCCAGGGCCCAGAAACTGTCAGAATTATGTCACCCCATAGGGGAGATATTCTGTTTCAGCGAACTGCTTGTTAGCCCGATACAGCTTACAATTCTTGGTACATAGGTACTGCATGGCCTAAGGTTGATACCTTAAAGCTCGAAAACAGAGCTGATTCAATTTCAAATATAGCCACCAGGGGGTGTCATTGAAAAACAATGTTAGCGCGATACAGGTTACAATTCTCATCCGATTTTCTTCAAACTTGATATACAGGTACAGCATGGCCAAAGTTTGATACCTAGCGAAAAACGAGCTGATTCCTTTTCAAATACGACCATCAGGGGGTGTCATTGTCATTCGATTCTCATCTGATTTTCTCCAAACTTAGTACACAGGTGTAGCATTGTCCATAGTTGATGTCTGGGCTGACTGGATGACATTCATGGCGGACGGCCACTTTCAAGTTATCCCCAGCTGGCGCTGCAGAAGGTTTATCAACTTCTTAAAATCCCTATTGAGTCCTACGTTTATGTTCAGATCAAAATAACACTTAATACCAATTATCTGTGGGGCAAGTCACAGGGCAGTTTTTCAGATTCCTCGCACAGGTGGTGCTGCGTGGTCCTTTTATTTCTTTGAATCATACATGTCCTACAATTATGATTAGATCAAGTTTTAACCCATGATTATTCTACTACTGACATTAACTGAACTTGGATGAGTAGATATCTCAGTAGTACATCTAACCTTTAAAATGGAATAAATATTTTTTCTAAAAAAATCCCTGGAGCTGAGCATAACATACATACTATATGAATATTTTAATTTAATTATGTTTAATATTCAATAAATTTGAAACGCTTATATATGAATAACAGTGCATACAATTAATAGCGGCACATCACCAAATGTTTCTTAATTCTTTTTACACTCCCCTAGCAGTCCAAACTAACTGCTACTGACTTTGGCTGTTATTTCCATATTATTGCATCCAATAATCAATAAAGCATTTGGCCTATAAAATAACAGTGTGGGTCTTTTGAAATGAAATAATTTCTTTTTTACAGTCAACGCAAAGAAAAGGAGACCAAACATTACCAGCATGCTCAAAAACAAGAAGATGTGAAATTGGAATCGCAGGCTCGATTTGGCAATGCAAACAACAAAACTAAAGTTGGTCCATCTCCAGAGGAAACGCCCCACCAGACAATGGGAGACAACGATAAATCAAAGTAAGTTCTGATAAATGAATGTTTCTTCCTTAATTGACGATTGTAAAGTACTCATTGAGAGGTTGATTAAGATTCAACATGATTAGATAAGAAAAACTAGTTCTTTTCAATTTTTAAGCGAGTGGTACATAATCACAAATTCAAAATTATTTGATAGAGTCCCAGAATCTGATGACAGTTCTGTCCCTGATTTTGTTCACACAACTGAAGTTGAAGATGGTGTTTCTGAAGCTACCATTATTAGGGTTTCATGTGATAATGAAATAGAAGATGAAATCCCTGATGGGTATGATGGTTATACATTTCTCGGAATGGTTGCACAAAATTGATATCTTCCCAGTAGTTGTGGGATTTAGGCTCGACTTGATTCAATCAATCCTAGCTCTGGGTTAAGAGAAGATGATAGATATTAAACCGTGTGTACAATACAAATTATTTATAATTCAATGAATTAGTTTGTTTTTACCCCTGGACCAGAGGCTATCAATGGGTATTGTATTCACTCTGCCCAGGTGTTATCTCATTACTATGCCCTTGTACATAATCCTCATTGCTAGTGGCAAAGGGGTATTACTGTGGTGGCTTTTTAGCCCACTTGGGACTTAAGTCCCAGCGGGCTATTGCGTTGGGTTTATGTTCGTCGTCCCCAGAGCTCACGAACATTCCATCTGGGTGCCCTTAGGATCGTGCTCCAACCTCCTTTCCAAGGTTTTGAAATCCCGAAACTTTCAGGGTAAAACAGGAACTCCACTGCCTCCTCAAACTTGTTGAGCGAGATATAAGCGATGACTCATAAAAAACTAATTTACTGTATTAAGTAGTTACGAACCAAGTTTATTTTTATTGAAAATTACTCACATAACAGCAAGAGTGGATCCAGCCCTTCATTATGGAGGGGGCCCTGGGATTCCGTATATCACGAGAAAATTGCTGGCATAACGAGTGCCAAAGGCACGACGCCAGTAGAGGGAAGGGTCTGGCAGTCCTCCCCCATAAAATTTTGAAAATTTAGGAGCTCTCAGACACAATCTGGGGTAATTTATAGGTAAAAAAAAATCTCGAGACTTTGAGGGGTCCCGGGCCTGAACAGGTAAAAGTTATTCCAATGTATATGTCCATGGATGCAAATACTAAAAATAACTTCAATAATCCCAAATCTTTTGTACAAATAACTCGGAATACGTTTGAGTCGGACAAAAATGGCTAGTCCAAGGTGATTCGACTCATGCGTACTTTACTGTATTTCCTAGGGATACTTACCTGTGTCACATCAGAGTAGTCTCACCCTGCCTTCCCCGCCTCGGGGAACAGTAAATGGGTACAGTAAACTTAGCTTATAACGTATTATTTTTATACATTTAGATAGGAAACTAATGGTACTTATTCAATAAGTCAGGGTTACGTCAAAATCCGGATAGTCCCAATTCGAATTACGGGAATAAAGTGACTCAACCAACCTTATCCAAATTGAATAATTTGGTCCATATAGTAAAAAACTTTATGTTTTTCGTAGGATATGACGAAACAATCAGAGATTCTTTGAATAAAACAACAGATTTGTGTACCTATGAGAAATATATTCATTAGTCAATTCCCCTGAGCTTTTCTCAGTGAGGAATATAGGCATTTTGTGAGGCCACTGGCCTTATAGCTAGTGTAGACAGCGCGAAATCAGCAAAAGGCTTTTCCATTGCTTGACAAATCGACAAACCATATGTACCGATGCAATAAGCAGAGAATGTATTCTTAGGAACTATTGTCTTAGAATTTTTAATTAGGCCTTCATTATCGGCAGAATAGCGGGTCTAATTCACGAAAATAAAATCCGCGTAATAAAATTCTCAAAATCACATGACTTGCTACTACGTGGATTTTTGCATGAAACAAATATCCTAGCCGTATTACTGATAGTAATTTGAAGTAAATATCTTTATTATCAAAATGTCGTTGTTGTAGTTGTTTCATTATCCTCGGAAAAAGAAGTTTGATACCCTTGACCTTACGTCATTCATCATTGATACACTAGGGTCAATCACGGGTGGCTCCGACAGGCAGGTGTGTAATGAATATTGTTGGAACCATCCCTTTATTTGGAAGATGAAGGAACGCCAAATCATTTCAATAGTAATCAACAGTAGCATTACAAAAACCTTTTTATAACTCAGTTTCATCTTAAAACAAAAACCGTCTTAATATCTAGCTCCCATTTATAGCTTTAGGCTATGATGACTTTCCACTGTGATTGTATTCTAAGTCTGGATGTGCAATACAATCCATATAGTCCCTCTTTCACTCCGTAGTGCGTAGTTCAAAGAATCGCCTTTTACGGAAGGTGGCTGCCATGCTCCGAGGAGCATCTTGTTGTATGAAACCATTGTAACACTGCGAGATAAACCATATTCACTAGTTATACACATACCCGGTATACCGTATTCACTATGTTAACAGGTATACCGTATTTACTATGTTATACAGGTATTCCGATTTACTATGTAATATGATGTGTACATCACTTATAACTTATATTTATTCTGGTCCCGACTGATACATTAAATTTACTGTATATTTTTCCAATAGGCAAGATTAGGTCAAGTGATTCGGGCAATCATGTGGGGCGGGTTATTAACCTTTTCTAAAAAAATATCTAGCCTCGGGTAGGTTGAGGCTAGAATGTGCCACAGGTAAGTACAGATATGTCATATTATTTTACATGTCAGGTTTTCTTATTCAATTAGATGATGACCTCTATTTCTTTCTTGCTTTACAGTAACTTGAATGGCAAAGATACATTCTCGCGTAAAACCCTGCCACCTATTGAGCATGTTGAAGATGACAAGGCCCAACAAAATCATCAAATAACAACAACCGAAGATAAAAGTGATCACATGAATTATGAAAACCCTGCATTTGAACTGGATGCACAGGCTCCACCACCTTATCCATATGTATCAAATGATGAGAATCATGCAGAAAATTCGGAAGGTCATGGAGATCCTGATGTGCAATTTGCACCTGATGTAAATCATGGTGCCACCGTCACCACTGAAATGTAATTCACATTACCTCATAGATGTGACTGTTTTTCCCATGAATCTCAATTTGTTAAGTGTAATATCATAAGACCATGATACGTTCTGTTTTTATTTAAGTATATTGGAAGACTGCTGGAGTATTCAGCTCTATCAATTGATCTTCCTACAGCTGTATATCGGACCGTCCATTGGTTACAAAATCCTGGTACTGTAAAGCTCCTTTGAACTGGGTCACTAAACTTGGTACTGTAACATTTATCTGATCGATAATAAGTTCATTACTTGTAACTAGTGACTGGACAATTTTAATACAGTAATTCATTAATCCAGATTAAAGTGATCCGGAGGAAGCAAGCTTTACCGTAGATCTATTGTGATATTTTTTATGCAATCTTCTATCTTAAAGGTCAAATGTAGCAAAAAAATTATTTTTCTGTTTTCTTGTGATTTCACATCGTTAGATATGTTAGAAATGA
>JAYMFW010179359.1:0-12568 GCA_036785005.1 Tubulanus punctatus
TCTCGAGAATTAATCATCACCATTTGAGCTACGTCCCCTGCAATTCAAATTGCTATAGTTCTTTTGTATTTTTTTTTTTTTGCTGACTTTAAAATAGAGTGATTTTTAACGCCCTAAAAAGCGTTTACAATATATCTTATACAATTATACTTAGAAAGCGTTCTTCGCGATCAGTGTGCAGTACGTCATCAATAAATGTAAATCAATAAAATGCAGCAAAAATACCTAAATTGCCATCATTTTTGTATTGATCATTTTTATATAACTTTTAAAAATTACGACGTGGTGATTTGATGTCTTAATGTTTTTTGAAAAATAATTCAATCGAACGAAAAGCGATGACGAAATCGACCGTGACCGCTAAGTCGGTGCTAGTTCCAAGTCGTGATCGGTCAATGCGGGCGGAGCCACCCATTATCGAATCTATGAACGATAGTGGTTTTTCGAAACTTTAACGAAGATCCCCTATAACTCTGATGGAAAGCGCTTCTTGAACAGTTACCAAATTGCTATAATTTTGTAACAAGTGACTACTGAATAACTTATCAAAATAAAATATTACGACCTATTCCATACATAATGTTAACCAAAATCAATGAAACTTTTGAAGGTGTCAACCAACTTTTAAGTTAGTTTTCTTGCTCAACATTAGTTAGTACATAATACGTCGCCATTGTAATCGTTGGGTAATCATCAGACGCTTACTCATAGATTTAATTTTGGTGACATCACTCACGTGCATAGTTTATAACAATACCATATCTAAAGCGTTTGAAGGCCTTCTTAACCGGGTGGCAGGGGCAGTACTACTGTAGCAGTGGTTTGTTAGTAATGTTTATATCAGCACATGTGGCTCACTGCAGTTTATTGCTAGGTCTCACTCAATGAAATTTTGGCAGATTATAAAAATTTTTTATTTGTTACCCTTTGTGGTTTTTGAAATCACAAGCTGGAAATAAAATCAAAATCTGAGATTATGGGTATTGTTTCATGAAAAATAGAGCATTATTAACGAAATTAGGTTATATCGAAAAAATTATAAAATTCCTGATTTCCATCCGATTTTGCTGAAATTTTAACTCAGAATCTATTTATATAAGTTTAACAAGTGTACAAAATTTCAGCTTGATTGCTTTAATAATGAAATATTTTTCAAATTGGATTTTATTGTGCAGTGTCGCTGGCCTATTTTTGTTTATGTGATACTGATGAGTTTAGGTATCACGTTACAGTTACTATGCCGGGTATGTAGGTCAGAGCTGGGTAACTCCTCCTTCTATGTCAGTCAGAGATTTACATTTTGGAGAAAATACCAACTAAAATCCTTGATTACTCAAGAAGGAGGGCCTACAATGATATTCTGACACCAGAAATGACTTCATCTTGCATTAATGTGTATGTCTGACAAAAAGAAGGGTCCAAATCGGTATACTGACAGAGTAAATAGGAAAGTTTCAGTTTCAACCGTTGGAGCTCTGAACTACCCGATGTCTTCACGGATATTGCCATCTTGACAACTGATTGGGCTATTATACTCCGCGCCAGCCTTTAAGACCATTGTGGTGGACTATATGTTAACCAGGGGCCAGTTCCATAGACAAGACTTAAGTTAAGGCTGGGCTCAGCCTTTTCTGCTCTCCATTCAACCTTTATCCCTTAAACTGGTCTTAAGAGTTAAGACCATTTTTGAACTCAAGTCCCCTCTTTGGAACAGGCCCCAAGTCCAGTGTTTCCAGGTTCTATATTTCAGAACATAGAATACAGTGGGATAGAATGGGTGCAAGAGATGGTATCACCTTAATCAGGCACTTTAGAATAATGTATAGATAAGCAACAAAATATACAAAGATGAAATTACATACAAAAAATGGGGTGTTGTCTGAGAACCAGCACACGCCACACCGAAGTCCATTCTCAAACCAAAGTCTCAAGTTGTAGCCTTGATCTCAACCGATAGCGGTGTGAACCACAGAAACAACATTTTGAAACCGGTATAGAACCTGGATAATACAGGACCTGTGAATATAGAGCCTGAGGTAAATAAAACCCGGATGTGGATATAGGCCTACAAATGGTTTAAGATAAAGGAGATGACACTAATTCAATAGACGGAGTCCCTCATTGTCTCGTATCTGATACTTAGTATCGATAACTATCTGATCGTACGTCGAATTACCGGATTCGGAAGAATGACATGTCAAGAAGATGACATGAGATAAAACAATAGATTAACCTCGTGTTCTAATCAATTCTAGTGGATTCGTAAGACGTACTGTGCCATTATCTGCCTCGTCACTAATGGTATCTAAACGCAGCAAATCAGCTGACCTGTACCTCTTTTGCCGTGGATTTTATAGATATCACATTAGCCTAGTGCTATTATTGTTTTGCGAGATGATTTGCACCTGACATTGCATTTCAGGCTTTAAAAAAATTGTACGCAAGGGTATATAGCATAAAATAAATATAAACGTGTTGCGAAGCCGACATATCCTAGACCCTGGCGTAATACATTCAAACGCACATTCATTACGGAGTTCGCATTTTTCTCCAGTGGATATCGCATTGTTTTTTGTTATAAGATCAACGGAATTATGTAAGTCTACCACATACAGTCGAATTAAAATGAGTTCGCCATCCTGGCTATCGATAAACAAGGTAAGATGCTTATCAATTCTTTTTTTCACTGAAAAGGCGTGCAAGCAAAAAGGATAAAATCCAACGTTTGTTCATTATCACCGTTAAATGAAAAGGATAACAGAATGAATTGACGATGAATGTTACGAATTTATATTGCATTAAACAAAAATCGAAATATTTTTGATGTTAGGCTTTCCGACATATCTATTTATTTTGACTTCAATATTGGAACAGAAAATTATTTTCAAGCCAGTGAAATTAATTCGTTTTGTTTTCAAAAATATTTACGTAATAACGATTCAGGGAAACGATTTGTCTTTTTTCGAGCGGTGTGACCTCACCAACAACGTAATAAAGTGGACAATATGTAGGTCTCAGTGGGCGAGAGATTGAACGATAAACGAGCAGGCGGCGATGACGGTTGATGCCGGTGAACAAGTTCCATACCGCGGCATCAATTCCTTACGACGCGTTCAAACATTGACTCGGAACGCTTGGTTAAATAAAACAGAGAAAAAAAACGCTTTTTTTCTTCTGGCGACGGAAGACAAGAGACGGCAGAAAAATATGATCGATCAATAAAGAATTCACTGGTTATTCCGTATGAAAAAGATATTCCCTTCGCCCCTCGGCGAAATGCGAGTTCAACGATTTTTTTCGAAACGTTCTTTAAGAAATGTACGCTTGTACTTATGCGAAAAAAATGGAAATATGACATATAAATACCGCAGCTCTGGTCCGTAGCGTGCCCGAAGAGGATTTTATTATTCATAAAATGTATATTCCTATTGAAGTAAAAACAACACTGTAATCTGTGTACGATAAATATAGTAGAAATCCCACAATGAAGTAAAAAGCAAAGTCCGAAATAAGTAAAAACTCAAGAAATGTATTGAGCAGGACGTGTTGACTGAACGCTATGCTGTATGTATTTCTCTTATATGTAAGTACCTGATGATGACTGATAGCGTTCAATCGAAACGTCGTGCTCAATACATTTCTTGAATTTTTACTTACTTCGGACTTTGTTTTTTTACGTCATAGTGGGATTTCTACTATATGCATATTCCTATCATTATTGGGGCCGATTGAATAGGAATAAGTATTTACCACTTAGTAGTCTCTATATTTTGGCATGATTTAACTTATTTATTTAGATAACGTCCATGAAACATTTTTTTATGAAACTTGATCTTCATCATGCCCCATACAAGTGGTTAACGAACCTTGAGTTGCTTTTAGTAATTTTACTATATTTTCTATTCATATGTTAAATTTTAATATGTTATGCCCGATAATAAAATCTAGGAAGAAAGATAGTTACAGAACATTTTAGATAATTGGAAGAATGTATCCAAGTTTTTTGATAAAATCGTATACTTCAACAAACATTTGAATTATGGATGAAATTGATAAATTTGGTACTTCAAACTGGTTAAAAGATTCAAAAGCAACATGATACAATAACAAAACGTTACGTAGCCTCTGTGAAACGAAACATGGACAAAACAAAACTTCCAGAATGAAAATTATCAGTTCGCAAAGAGTATGTGTATGTACAGTATTTCTAAGTTATAGGCCTACGTACTAAGTGAACACCTGTTGATGGATAATGTTTTAGTAACTTTGGATTAGCAATGAAACATGTACATCAAGAAGAAAAACAGAAATCCCCCACTGAATTATTGCTCTACATGCACCTTTTAAGACATAAATGATAAACCGTACTACTTTACCATAAAAACAGCAATACACTGGATACAATAACGGTTACCTTTTTTTCTAGAGAGAAGCAGTTAAAATGCAGAATCAACGTCAATCAAAGTGATTTTAGGGCTTTATTCATTCAATAGCTAATTCTGAATGAAGATTCTTTTCATAATGCAAATGACAGCGGGATCTGGAAAATCATATTTTGAAACGTGTCACAAAATCCTTTTGCTATCTCTTTGCATACACTTTTATTCAGGGAACACACGCATGCTCGACACGTCTTTATTTGGTGGATTAAGCTTCTGTTAGATCTCAAGTAAATTGTTCGAAACCGGCGGTTCATTATAAGACTGGTTATACGGCTTTAGTACAGTTGATGTAGATGAAATAAAAGAAATTCATCAGAAGTCTTCCCTTGCACGGTCGCTTGCTAGTAACAGTCGGCTAAAAATCAGGTTAGAAATAATTTGTCTGGACATTTCTTTCGGGAGAGAATGCTGAGACGTTTGCTGCTTCTAATTACATACTGTAGCTTCGGGTCATCGGAATAGCAGGTAAAATGTAACCCTAGCTTTTGATGAATAACTCGTATTTGTACTGCACGATTGCGCACACGTTTAATTACCCATCTGATTCTAGAAACCCTCTGAATTCTCAATTCAAAATATTATATTGTTCTTACACGAGTGCCGAACAAGGACGGATCAGCCTCTCGGCCGAGAACATTTTTTAAAATCAGCCTTTCAAGCCCCATCTACACGAGAGGAAAAATCCTATATTTTGTGTCTACTCGAGAGAAAAAAATAAATAAAAAGCCGGCTTTTCGTACACAGTCGCTCGTGTAGATGCGCGTTCAACGAAAAGCCGGCTCCGTTTACCGACGACCTGGAAGAAAACATCCACAATCACGTCGTGATACAGGCAAATTTAAGGTCATAGCTGGGCAGCTGGAATCCGTTCAATAGCTATCGTGTAGACGCACGTGCTTTTCGATTCGGATCCTGTTTGAAGCCGGTTCCAACGGAGCCGGCTTTTTAATGCTCTCGTGTAGATGGGGCTTTAAAAAACCTCGCTTATGGTATGCTTAGACCAGAAGAATGAGAGCTTTACGATTTTTTGGTTACTGGCACTCAGCAGCAACCGTGTGGAAAATCTTTATTGTAGACTCTTGACGAAATTCGATGCGAATTGGGAAGATTTTGATAATAGTCAAATTTAAAAACTTGTTAGAAATCGGTCGAGTCTGTCTATAGTATAGTCTGCCCATTAGCCGAATCTCCGCTCTCTAATGGGGAATTCCAATGCATTTTCTGTAGATAGATGGCGCTGGGTACCGACAGGCATGTTTTCATCAATGTGAAGAGTAAAATGAACTATTTCTGATAAATTATTCGCTTAAACTTAGCGACGCTGCAAGTAAACATTTCTTATTACAGAATGTCAATTTATTTCAAAGTTCCTCTCAATTGAATCGTCCTGGGGACATCATTTACGAGAATTCGAAAAACGAATTAATGTTGAGTTGTTATCTCAACATAAATTCATTTACGATTGATAAAAAATTGTTTCCGATTTTATATCGAGTTATTATCTTGATATAAGATAACGAATTCTTCCTTTGTTAATTCAAAATTTGTTATCAGAGAGGTCTGGCCAAGAATATGACAAAGGCCCTAGTCATCAGTTTTTTGTCACATTCTTAACGATCTCTTGCTTTGTTAGAGCCTACTGGTAATGTAAATGTAGTCAAACTCAGAAAAACTCATACTGCGCAAAGCTGATTGGACAATTGTGTAATTTAAAAACAAACGACCGAAAAGCGTTGAAAAGAATCGCAACATTATTAAGTCGGCGTAAGTCATTTAAACGCAACGCCTTCATCAGTACACTGTCAGCACAAATCTATGAAGGAGGCGTTTTCATCGTGTCGCGTCGGCTAAGCTTATCGCACACGTTCCAAACGGGCTTTACTGCATATCCAGTACAAATGTTGTTAATAAATGAAAAACTATAACCGAATCTAATCGAATTGATTTATGAATTCTAATGATTTGGGGATTCTAGCGCCACCAATAGGCTGTTTTTTTCGTTGAAAAATGTGCGCCCTTGGCCAGCTGCCATCCCAAAAATGTTCTCCATGCAAAACTTGGGTATTTGATTTTTCCTTTTGCTCGAGCAGTTGTCCTGTGCATATCTCTTGCGTACAGCTGATCAGGTGTATTTGCTGATTACTGGACATGTCCCGAATACTTTCAGTGTTTCGGAGAAACTGTCGTGACAGGTGATGTAATTCTGTTGAAGAAAGGTTCGAATCCTACATTTGCAAAATCGAAAGATACACTGTTAACCGTTATGATTTTAAATGTGGAGAACTGAGACTATGGATTGGCCAGCGGGAATGGTCTCTTGTATCAAATGCTGTTGTGATTTGGATCATCTTCACTTCTCCATAAATGGGATAATTCACATTTAAAGATTAATCATCTTCGTGAAATAAGAGTTAAGCCTTTTACTAGTTTCAATCTGTCATTTAGCTGTTACTATCTCAAGATCGTCTCTAGATGGCGTACCAGTACATGTGTTTCATCTTAGAAATCAGACTGTAACTCATACGTATAGTCGTATCCACGAAATCCCTCGTATTATGCATCTATCTGATCACAGTATGCTTTTGTTTTCGTGGCCCTCCCAGCATATAAGGTACGGCGTATTCCACTGATCATGGTTCAATTGAACATGATCATGCTCAATGATTTTGATATATGAATTTTCAATAATTCGTCAAATTTTCAGCATTTTGGTTTTTTATTTTGTTTTACACCTGTAGAACTATCTTTCTTTAAACCAAAATTCTGGTTTATTTCACCGAATGATGCGGTATGGGTTAATTTGGAGAAATACTTCTAGTCGTCAATGTGTCGATAGTATATTTCAAAAGGACACGAATACACAGGATCCCGTCATGTGAAATTCAACACGACTGATTGCACAGAAAATAGAGAAAATGGAATTCATTTGAATTATAGATCGTAATGTAGCCATGTGGTGATGGATTCCGCCTGCCGACTGAGTAGCATTTCAAGTACCCCTTGTTAAGTAATAATCAGTACATTTTCTAGTCGGCAGTGGTTTGATGGCGTCGTAACAAATGGATGAACATGTGAAATTGTCTGGTTTCAACATTGATTAAAAATGGATAATTGGATTACGTCATTTAAATTCCTGAATATTCCAAAATAATGTAGCAATGACCTGAAAAAATAAGCCAGCAAAAAATACGTCATTCTAATAAGGTTAAATATCAACGAATAAGATCGATTTAGAAAATACATGAAACCTCTGAAAAATCACTAGATTTGTTCACGCGTGAAGTCTATATGAATTTTTTGACGCCCTAAAAAGCGTTTACAATATATCTTATAATATGATCTAGGCGTTATTGTTATCAGTGTGTGACCGTCAGTGTGAAGTACGTCATTAATAAATGTGTATCAATAAAATTCAGCAAAAATACCTAAATTGCCATTAATTCGTATTGAATAATTCTTAAATATCTTTTTAGAATTACAACGTGGTGATTTTATGTCTAAATTTTTTTTGAAAAATAATTCAATCGTACGAAAAAGCGATGACGAAATTGGCGATGACCGCCAAGTCGGTACTTTAGTTCCAAGTCCGGATCGGCAACGTGGGCGGAGCCATCTATTATTCAATCTATGAACGATAGTCGTTGTTCGAAACTTTTACGAAGATCCCCCTTTAACTCCGATGGAAAACACTTCTTGAACAGTTACCAAATTGCGATAATATTGTAACAAGTTACATAATGTTAGACAAGTGGCATTTTTGAAAGCGTCAACCAACTTTTAAGTTAGTTTTCTCGTTATATTTATTCTGTCCTGTGCTCTTGCCCAGGAAGAATAGTGCATTTTTAATGTCTCCCCACATCTTACCTTTAGTAAAAGCGCTACAGTTTCACATTTTTTTCACAGAATTCAATTTGTTAAGTTAAAAATGAGCTTATAAACCTATCTCTACACGTACTTCCGTATAGGCCTACATCCATATGGATTCCTATTTGTCATAGTCTATATGACTTTTTGAAAAGCTTTAACATAGGATCAGTCGCTCGATTGAAGTCGTCCCTTAAGTTGAGCAAACAGATATTCCGACCGAGTATGTTTACCTTCCAAAGCATTTCCGAAAAGTCGAAAAGGGCATCATTACATTTTACACACTACATAACGAGAAAGTTATATATTCTACGCTCGAGTGTTGTTGTACAAGTCTGCTGGCTCTATTTTTGCGCTGCCAACTTCACCAGTAGTGATGATCTGGAACGCAGCATAATTGGTCAAATAGTATACATGTACACTGCTGTTTAGAGCATAATGTGTGTCACTCAGTTATTTCCTTGGATTGCTTCCAGTCTCGTTGTACATCATCGGTACAATATGGACTACTGAATCGGGATACTGTAGCAGCTAAAACAACGTCAACTAACTCAAAGCAACGCCAGGACAATTCTTCAGACAGTCGTATTAAGGTAAGCTTGTGTTTCCACGGTAACGTGTTGTTAAAACTTATCAAATCTCAATGATATTGAGAGACATAAACGACTGACTTTCCAGGCACTCACAACCGAAATGGAAACTTTAAAAAGTTCACGCCGGAATGTCGTACTTCATTCATTTAGGTCTTGTCGAAATATGGGTGCTATATATTGCGATTAGCTTGTTGCAGTAAACGCCGATACTCAGTCCGCTTCATACTTGCAAAAATAATTATTAGCTGAGGAGATAAAGAAAATAAGCTTATTGCCCAGCAAATCTGTATGATGCATAATTAATTGATTCTCCTGTGTTAATGAGAGAAATAAGAACGTGCATTTCCAAATGTCGTTGATTCTCCAATCCATCGTGAGAAGTTGGAACTCTAATATATTCAAGCGGCACTGAACATTTTGAAAATGACAATTCCATCAATTTCAACTTGCAAGCCCACAGTCAAGCTGTGATTATTTTTCGTGTGAATAATTTGACGTAGTGTGAAGGCCATCAAACTAAATGTTTGATATCTATCCGGGCTTCTTAAGTTATATTTGTTTACATCGATTCCATGATGTTTAGTTGTTCTTGGTGGTCGGTATTCTCTTTACACGCTTACCGATAACGACTTGTATTTCTATATAGTAAATATACAATATGGAGAGAGGTTCCAGATCAAATACTAGCCATAATGTCAACTCATTCATTCATTCTCAGACACTGTAGTCAAAACAAATATTCTTCTCTCGGATCTGTGACACATTCATTTTCGACTTAGGCACGTAGAACGTGAAAATGGATCAGTGATACGAGAAATTTTTTATCTTCCTTGATTATAGAACCGTTATGAATATTGTGTGGGACAAGATAACATGTACTTTTTCATATGGGGTTTTATATGTTTGGTAAGGTCTCTCTAAAGCATATTGATCCATTCATGAACGATGAAATTGACCATGGTATCAAATAACTTTTTAAGTAATCGTGACATCTTTGTGACCTCGCTATCTCTTCCATGGTCGCAGTCAACAATCGATACACCACAACTTCGAGTCGTATTCTATCCCCGTACTTTGTCTATGATTGATCAACGAATAGTTTGCCCTGCAAACGGACACACATACACCACGGAAACCTCGCAAACTGAAATTGAAATGGTGTCGTTCTATTGTGAATTTGAAAGGTCGTGCAGTCGTGCAGTCGAGTGGATATTGGCGATTTTAACATTGATGACACCAAACGCATCGATTACGATAGACCGAGTTTAGTAATAAATCGGTTGTATTGGCCGGCAATATGGCGGTATCATCCAAGCACGAGAGTTGATCCATTGTAATGATTCTTCTGCATCCGTGGTACAGAGATTATCGCATGTGCTTGTTATACGAGAGATTTGCATTTCGATCCCCGAGTGGATACGTGTGTGGGGTCACACAATCAAAGACCTAACTCGTCCTGAAAATCCAGCAGACGTGTTACAATGAGAATTTAAAAGCTACGGTACTATTCTATGAAGACTGAGTTCAGACATTGGTGACGTCACAGTAGACGTTGTGTTGACGGAATGACGTCATTTCATTTACATAGGGTTAAGTGACTTAGTTCGTCTAGAAGCAATCGTAAAGCGAATAAGTAAATTCGCATCTTCGTCCGTGGTTCATGGGTTATAGTTTTTGACTGACATGCAATCGATTCCCAGGTGAATACAGTGTCCAATGGCGCTGACATCCAATTCTGTTCCATTTTTTGTATGGGCAAATTGAAACAAAATTGATGAGAACTTTATTTAGGCTCATGTGATGATGCGTATCCATGATGGATGGTTCTTTTTCATATGATATTGTGGAGATGCAGTGAAAAAAGTGAAGACTAGAATGCTAATTCTAGATCAGAGAAAACATACATAATATGAAACTTTTGCTAGATTTGCAGTTCATTGTAACACCCTATATACTCCTCTACGCTACAAACCTGTAAGTGTAAGAATACGAACGAACCAAGCTATTAACTAAACATAGTAGAGTACAAACAATGATAATGTGGTTTTTAACCTTAGTGATGCACTATAGATAAATGTCACTGGTAAAAATACAACAAATATCAAACTCTGCTCATGTGTTCGTACTACATGCTCGTACCGATGTCATCCTGTGGCCTCTATCACACTTGGTGTAAATTAGCTGCACGGTCATAAACAAGGCACGAAATAATGAAAATATGGATAGCAATCAGAATGGTTATATTCCCGCGTAGGGAAATGAATTCGATTACCAAAATGATAAAATCACACACGACAGTGACCTGATATGTTCCTCGCTTGGACAATGTGCCGGACGTTTTCTGCAGTATTCAGCGCCGTGTGCGTGCACTGCACCATCGGCATAAAGACAGCCTAACATAAATATTCCCAAAATACATATGTTTCGCCTTTGTTATTTGATGAATATCTTTGGCCATGAATTCTTATACACAGAAGTTTTAAGATTCTGTGGCGAGAGTTATGCGTGAAGATCGACTGGATGGGTCCACCTGGAGAGATGTACAACAAACGATGGAAACAGTGTACTCATGAAAGAAAATAAAAAGGCTGAAAGAAAATTAACCATCGCTTTTTTCAAAGGCAGAAAATGGGTTTCTGGTGTTACTTTTCTCAAAAACTTTGGTGTAACAAGATCAAGATGCCTTGTTTCGTTCGGTGGTTCATTGAACTTCTGTTCTACAAGTATTGAGTTTCATTATAGACTCTGGCTCCTAGTGTTTAGTTTTTGCATCGTGACTGGAATCAACAGGTTGCCCACCGACCGGTATCTCATACCGGCAATGTCGGTGCACTTCTCCAATCTCTCTCGGATACACGTTTCTACGTGTGTACAATTTTAGCAATAAATAATCCGAGTTCGTTTTCATCGTGCTCATACATAAAGCAATTATCTATAAGCGCTGTTCAGATTACAGTCCTTCAGACTACTGCCAGCGAAGAGCAGTCGCCCTGGATCCATTGACTTAATATACGAGATAGAATCGATCTGCGATCTATTTTTAGACTTGCATCACGTTTTTACCGGAGACACATCAACAGTCGGGATATCTCGTGTTGAGTAGCGTTCAAATTCCAAAATCCGATCAAATTAACCATACTTCATCGTATCTTTATTCAGCAGTTCGTTAATTATGAACCACGCAAACTTGTAGTCTTAATGGAAATGGTGAATTCTATTGCTCTCTAAAAAGCGGGTAAAGTCTGTCTTTCCGATGAATGAAACTTAAACGATGCATACTTGAGTGCGCTATTGAGTATCAATTATACTCGAATGACTGAAAACATTTTGCAGCTTCCTGCATAATCCAGATGAATGGCTCGATGTATAATCGTTGTGTACCATTTCTAAATATATTTCTTGCCGGGAAGAATGTTTCATATTCACCTACAGTTGGAATTTGGACGAATATTCTGTAATCTCAAGACACTCAGGTCAATTAAGCCGCGGTCACACTACAATATTTAGCACGGAGCAGGCACGTTTTAGCAAGCGTTCACACTGACGAAAACTCCGTGCTAAACTAGACCGGGCGCGTAATTTTTTTCCTATAAGTAAAAAGGACAGGCGCTTCGCAGTTCCATAGTAAAACCCTACCTTTACCCTAACCCTAACCCTTACTTTTCACCG
>JAYMFW010179582.1:0-15810 GCA_036785005.1 Tubulanus punctatus
TTGAAATTTCACCACTTATCAGCTGAATTTAGTTGTTACCTAAATGTTGCATTTATCGTGATAACATTTAATGAATTCAATAACTAATCTGAGTTTACAATACTAGATCTTAAAATCTTTCAGTTTTAATTTCCAAATTCTATTAAACCAAAAATTCAATGAATAAAAACTTGTGGGATAACACTAGGGATAAACGTCCGACCAGAAAAAATCCAATTTTCCTTGAGGTAAACAATCCCCCAACGGAGGGGGTGCGAACGCAACGGCCCGAAGTCCGCTTATTTTTCTGTCATCAAAAACTCTTAACACGCTAAGACCTAAAACGTACAGAATGTAACCAAAAAATGGCAGTTTGAGGAAAGATATATACAAACCATTCTATACATACTACACTATCATTTCATTTTAAAAGTAACAAGGATTTGAATATATATATATACAATATTCAATACATACTGCATTATCATTTCATTCAAAAAGTAACAAAGATGTAAACGAGTAACATGGATAATAATTATTAAAGCCAAAGTTAAAATTTTCTATATACTACAGTAGACTCCGTCTATAACGGTGAAGCTGGGACCGGGAAAATTTTAGCGTTATAAACGAATACCAGTATAGAGTTCAGAATTCCTTTTGCTTAATTAGTATATTCAAAAATTACTAACAATTCTTTTACTGGTTTAAGCGGATTACCGGTTAAGTCGGTACCGTTAAAGGCGGTGTCTACTGTATTTATATCTATATTAATACAGATGAGGCCGTGTAGGCTATAACCAGATAAGACTAGTAAATTAGTCGAGCATAAGCTAAATGCAATTCAAATTGCCTTGTCCTGTGATATCATTTCTGCACATCGATTTCGTGTGACAATACCCTTACGCTAAACTCTCAATACTAACCAATGGAAAACTATACAACACACATAACTTTATATAATTGAAATATAAAACTGATAAAAAGTGTAACTGTAGAAGTTTCTAATATTTCGCAACGAATATGACAAAATATTATGCAAGATTAGATAAAAAGTCATGGACAACTCAAGAATTATCGTAAGCAATCAATAATTCCTTCACATCAGTTGGTAGGTATCCCTTCGGCGTCAGACTGAATCCATTGTAAAAAATGCAACCAGTTGGTACATCTTCAATCCAGTCGACACGACCTTCACCACGTTTTTGTAGTACCCAGGGAGTAATTTTACCATTGAGGGAACCTTTGAACCATTTCACTTTAACGGTGGAATCGTCATTAATCTTCATCACCTCAGCGATCAGTGGGAAATGATGGGCATACTTCAAAATGTCCAGAAGACACAAATCACCAACATCCAATTTTTTGGCATCAGTCACCAACAATGGTTTCCTTTTCGTTTTTTTCCCAACGACAACCTGGTAAAATGAAAATTACACTTATGATTTATGTATCTAAATTTTGGACTTCCAAATTATTTCCAAATACTTCCTATAAAACAATACTTACCGATGACAACGGTGCGTCTTCATCAGAAATTCCCTGTAATTCTTCAACATTTTCAATCGCTGAGTACGACTCCTTCCCAGAATTAGGATTTTTCACGGGTGCTCGACCTTCGAGCAATTCTTCAAGGAGCCATGGACCCAGGAAATTGGATTCATCATCTGTTTTGGAGTAGATTGATTATGGGTTAATGCTTTGGATTTCACATACAAATCGGCAACAATGATCAGCGGCGGATCCAGGACTTTAGGTTGTGGCGCAAACTAATTTTTTTTTAGGTAAAATTATCGAAATAGTCTTGAATGGGTGGTATGTAGATATCTCGCCAAGCGAAGGCGAATATTTTGTGGTAAAGTGAGCGGACAATTTTTTGGGGGTGGGGGCGCCACGCCCCCCGCCTGACTTCGCCCCTGATGAAATAAAACAAACATTTACCTTTGTCATTCATTTCTTGAAACCAGCTCATCCAGCTTTTGAATTCATCCTCTTTCATGTAGCTTTGAACTTTTCGAACATCATTTTCTAAGTGCACCAAATCTATATCTGCATAGTTGGGCAATGCACGGTTTGGTGCTCCAGGAGGATGTGTATTCAGCATTCTACCACCCGCTGCACCTTCGCATTCTACCCATTCTCTGTCGGTTGCCCATTTCTTGTAGACCATCTGGCACGTACCATCGTCACCCATAAAGAACTTAAACACATGAGGTTTACTATGTTTTTGAATGGCATTCAAAGAAGCATGAATCCAATCGCTGAAGTCATAAATCTTATCAATTCGAATTGATGTTGGTGTTGGATTATATGACATCTCAAATGCATTCATTAACGAATCAAGAGTTATCGCAGAGTGTCGATTAAGATAGGTCGAAAACCGCGAAAACATTTGATCAACATCCTCGTGCGTGTGACCAACCATCAGAAAGCTGACTTTGATTTTAAAGAATATCTTCATCTCAATCAGCAGTGCACAGAAAGCAAATACAAATCGATTTTTGTTTTCTCTCCCGCAATTGTCTAGTTGTATGTACAAAATTGGTGGCAAATCGTCCTTATGTAGAAGGAATATTCGCAGGAGAATATTGACAGTCAGATTCGAATCATGTTTGAATTCACCGATATCGAAGAAACCGTATGCTCCTCGGCCATGGACAATCGCGCCAGACAAATGGGTTTTTAACTTCCACATAGTACAGATAGTTTTGTTGACGGTTGCAAAGTGCGGAAGAAACGTTTTTGATTGGTCCATACCGTCAATAATGATAGACATATACTTGTCCGGGTATCTTCTTGCTTTTTCGGCATGTTTATAATACTTTCTCCTTTCAATGCTGAAACAAAAAGCAATAAATGTATTATTACGGCATCATTACTTAATGCTTTACCTATACAAAAGTTGATGACTGTTGTGGTAGAGAGTGACAGTTAATTCGATATGTGATTAACAGCTTCAGAAATTTGTTGAATGTTATCAAAAATACAAATTCACACGTGTATGATTGTAAACCCGCACTTACTTCTGTTTATGTAGATGCTTGTTACGCGCTTGTTTCAACAATTCCCGAATTTTCTTATCTTTTGTCTGTTCCAGTCTCTCTTTTATTAGAACACATTTGTCGCATTTTGCAAATCTATTCATCTACAAGGGAATTAACGCAGATTGAGTTGGGATAACTGGGGATTATGCCATTTACACAACATTTGCATAGTTTAATTATTTTTGAAATGTAATTCTAAAATGAATGTCATACCTTAGGAATTGCTACATTTTTAAAGTATTTCTTCCAAATGAAATAAAAGTGTGGCATAGAACACGGTTTTTGTCCGACATCTTCTAGATCCGATCGACACATTTGATACACGTCGCATTTACTCAAGCAAGATGGTAAGTGATATACATTAGCATCTGGAATCCTGTCCGCATAGTAATGTACATATGTTTCAAGCCATGATATCGTCGTCTGAGATTCCACTTTAAGGGTAATTGATGAATTCGAAGATATTGAAATTGATCCCGCTGAAAAATGAATTTGGGTTGATTAAACAAAAGAGGAACTGAAAGGGAATGAATTAATATTTTTGGAATGAAAATAAATTCAAATATATTCTGCAGTTTCACTCGACATGAAATACTGTAAACACACAGTACAGCAACATATATACTTACATTCAAATTTTTTGCGAATACTGTAAAATCTAGATTTAGTCATGCCAAGAACTAAAAGCCAGCATGTTTGGCATACAGTGGCTGTTCCGATGAGGAATATGTAACTAAACTTTAGTTCTTCTTTCCGCGAATGTGACTGTAAATAGTCCAGAATCCACTGAGATTGGTCTGTCATTCTTTTGGATTGGAAATCTCTTCGGGCTATTTCCAGCTCATTTTTTCCTAGATTTGCCAAACACAGTTTATCACAGCAGATGACAAATGTCAATTCTATCAGTGCAATTGGGCCACTTTTTCCTAAAATTAAAAAATTACACAGATGCGTTAACACTGCAACCAACGATATTCAGCCCTCCGCGGACTAAAATGAGTCAAATAAGACTCTCATTTTACCCCTGCATCAGCGACTGAAATACATCTTTCCAGTCTATAAGTATAGAGTCTCTTTTATAACTTATACTTCATATGAAAAGATTGTTGCAAATTCAAATTTAAGGGTTTTACGATGATTTCATTAGGTCAATTGAATTTTTTAGATATCAAATTCCCCACGTCTACATTTATGCAATTCAGATTTTATGTTCACCAATGTGTCAGTTCTAAAAAACCTCATTTTATGGGCTTGCCGTTAATTTTTGCATTTTGTTTTTGATGATGATGCATTTATCAAATAATTGAAAATAATGAAATAATTGAAAATGAGGAAGAATTTCGTCCACTTTTTTGCACTAAAACCAATTTTTCTAACTTCCAGCACAATTGATCGAAAAATAACACTTAGATTCGCAATTTAGGCATCTTTAACTTTCAATATAGACATGCATCTTACGTTTAGGTTTTAAATAGATGTGGAGAATCAGTAGTGAAATAATTTTAATTTAAAACAGTGACTATAGTTCATCGCCTTCAGCATCGTGGTTTTTACATGTGTTACAGTAAATAACTGGCTGGTGATATCAGTAAACAAGACACTTGAGATCCGAGGACGCGTGTATACTTGTTTTACCGGGTATACATGCCTAGTATTATAGAAGTTTGCAACTGGCGCTCGATTTGAAATACGATTGTATTGTTATCCGAAAAGCCTCAGCAGTCCGGCAACCGCTACACGCCGAATCATACCGAAACAACAAATTTTTAGTTGAAAAATGCAGAAAAACCGAATGTTTCGCGGAATTCGCCGAAAGCTATTTTGTTATTTTCCGATCATATAAAGCAATATATATGTTATGAAAATGTTGACAGATTAACTATTTATAGTTGTGATATATATACATAGATAATTTTGACAAATGAACTTTTATTTTCATATTCTGTGTCGTAGTATAGTTGTATCTTAAAATTTCAGTCATCATTTTCGCTGGCACCGACAAATTTGTTATGATGGTTATGATGCTACATTCATTAGAAGCCCCACAATAAAGAGTGAAATAATTGCGAAAGTAGGAATACAAATAAATGTTTAAATATGGAGCAACGTTTCGACTATACAGTTATAGTCATCAGGTACCAAATAAATGGGAATATTCTTTGTACGGTAGACTTCCGCATACCTCGGAATATCGTATCGCTCGGACAGTAAAAACTTTTAAAAATCAATTCATTCTCAAATGAAATTCTTCGTGTAGCTCAGAAAAATCGCGAATTCCTCGAAACATTTTTTTTTTAAATAAGTAAAAAATATCGCATATTCGGAAATTCCGAACGACCTCTGAAACCCATTTGTAGGCTACTCGCGAGATATTTGACTGCTCAATGAAGGAATCGAATGAGGTTTATTTATGATAGCTGCTTATCGCACGAGCAGCGATTGGAGGTGAACCAGTTCATATCTATAGGCCTACTGTGCAGAAATCGAGAGTTTTGATTGATAGCTGTATCATTGCAACAGAGAGACGCAATCCTAAAGAGAGACATTGCATTGTCCGTGTCTAGTCCCGATGTTCGAAAAACGCCTAAACACCTAAACGCCTAATATTTGACAAATTTACTTTGATTAATTTTACATGTACTCAATCAATACCATCGAATTTGGAATCCCACGAGACCATGGACTAACATTTTACATCGTCTGCGAATTAAGTTTTTGCAAAAAATACATAAAAGTATTTTTGGTTGTTAGTATAGTTTCTGTTTTATAATGTGTGTATATTCTCACGACATCCGCACTCCCAGAGAGCCAGCATCCTAACATAGCTTCTATCACTCTGCGGTTTGACCCGATTTCATGTTTCCCCGTGTATTCCCAGGTTTGTGCGAGCTCTCGATCTGCAGCACTCAGAGAGTGTGACACGAGAGTGATACACGGGCAACATTATCATTGTCTGACGTAAAATTTTCATAAAACACTCTTTAAATTGCAAGTCAATTATGTCTCCGTTAGGAGTCAAACTCAGAAAATTTATCCAAAAGAACAGTGGGGATTCAAAACGAAAATAAAAACAAAGTATGACCCTGGAAGGCAGTCTGGTTTGTCTGAGTCGTCTGAATTATATCTACTGTGAATTACTATAGTTAGCGTAGCGCCTTTGGTCTACGAAATTAGGGTGGATATTTAATCGTTGAAAAGAAGCATCTACCAGTTTTACTCATTTGCACACCGTTACCAGATACTGGTAATTTATATATCTTCATCCGGCAATAAATAGCGTGAACCAGGTCAAGTTCTATGAGTATTTGGCGTTTTTTTCGAATTTTAGGTGATTTAAGCGTTCAGGCGATTTCGAACACCGGTCTAGTCCGTATATTGTATTTCTGTGATTCGGCGTTTCGGCGTTTCGGCGTTTAGCGGTTGCCCATACTTTTACAGAACTGATTGAAAATTCGACACCCCACAATCTCAGGTTTAGCCGTCAATCTAAACTCTATTCTATATTTCATTATCCTAAGATTTATTTGTCAATTAATTGCCAAATTTTAGTAAGATCTGGCAGTTTTAGGCATAATTTGCAATCTCTCGATCGAAACCATTAATTTTCTGTGTAAAATAAATCATAAGACATAATAACTTATTGATTCGTGGGCCGAATTCATTGAAATTTGTACACCGCAGCAATTTGATTATCTTAAGACTATTAGGTTCAATTAACAAGTTTAAAAATCTTTATGAGTGATTTCTACGCACTGCAGCGTGTTTACGCAAATGTTTATGTTTGGCCATCTGTATATTGTAACGATAAATGTTTTTTCTTACATTTCAATTTTTGTTCGTAAATTTGTGAAATGAGTAAATACATATATACATACATATACATCAAATATCGATAGGATATCCTAATTAGGAGATAATTTAGCTTCTATGAATATAGGCACAGACAAGAGCTCAGCTGCAAAACGGCTTTCAGAAGTTTCATCAAAAATCGTGGTATAATGTATAAATGTATAAACATGTATAAACAAAAATATGTAAAAATACGCACCTTTATTACGTTTTGGTGTAGTTTCATTACTGGTACAACTATCCTTCCTTGCTCTTGAGCCAACTGGTCGACCACGTTTTTTACCTGTATAAAAAAAGATTTATCATGGTCAAATATCCTGTAGAAAAGATAGACTTTTGCTTAAGACCAGTTAAGATTTTCAAAGATTCGTTAATACTGCCACCTTGACTGATCAATTGTTGAGCGCTCAGTAGGTGCTACAATCAGATTAGATTTTTCTCAACTCCGTTTTGCAACACATTAAATGTTTATTTTATTGCAACTAACTATAAGATTTATATAGTAATTTTAATGTATCAGTATAACCCTCCTGGTTTATAAGGACGGGGATCGATGTAATTATGAAGGTTTTCCATTCAAAATCTCTACAAAATTAACGAATGGATTCAATTGGGTATAAACTAGATCGTTCGAATAAATCTAATCAATATTGACTTTGTTTTTATCAAATTCAGAACTAGTTAGGTTTTCAAAGAAAAAATGTAGATCAATTCAACCATTGATTTTGATAGATTTGTTCTCTCTAGTACAGGGTGATTAAAAATAAACGCAACACTTTTGACTTATGACAATTACCAGTATAATTAAGCTATTTCAAAAAGTTTGGTATGTCTGAAATCCATGTTGAATAAAAGTTAATTTGGTATGGATTTAAAATGTGGATTATGTAGGCATGGCAACCAAAATCCTATTTTCCCGGATTAGCTATTTTCCAACAATGGAGCATTTTCTGAGGAGAAATGTTGACTTGAGCGTTCTTTCCAACATCTAATGAGGGTTTTCTGTACCCCAAAATCTGTAATTTTGCCCGTTGACATAACCAGACAGATGGAAATGCGCCTCATCAGTAAACCAGCAATTCTTAATCATCTCGGGGTCATCCTTCTGCTTTCTAATCAACTATTCAATAGTATGCACGTGCATCTTTATCTTACTTCTGTAGATTCTTCTAGGTGATTTTATTTATCGCTATCGCTCTTGACAATATCAACTTCTGATTCACCAGAGCGTGATGTTCGTGGTCGCCTTGAGGATCCAACGTGGACGTCGTGAAGTGTCCCATGGCTTTCAAACTTCTGGACAAGTTGCAGAATCGATGATTTTGTCGGCCTCTCTTTGTACTGAGCTTGAAACTTTCTGACGACCGCGACGTAGGAATTATGTCGATACCAATTCGAGACAATAAACTTTCTTTGATTGATTGTAAAGCACATTCTAACTTGATTCTCTGAGATTTGATAAATAAAATCCTTAACGACAGAAATAGTTGAAAATCGGTGATATATTTCAAAATTGTGACTACCTGTTTCCATGGTAACAGGATTAAACTGATTTTTGGCAGAATAACATTTCTTCATACCCTCTTATAATCTTTTAAATTTCAAAAATCTATCCTTATTACCAAAATAGTTATTTAAAAAGAAAAGTGTTGCGTTTTTTATGAATCACCCTGTATTTCACCCTTGGTCATTCAATTTCACATTGATATTAATTCTAGGTTCATGAAATTTTATACTACTATATGCTTTACCAAAAGACACACGGTTATTTCTCATAAATCCAGCTCATATTAAATACAGCGTTTTAGTTTTAGAAATGAGTCTTTGCAGTCAGGTATTTTTCTCTATTTAAGTTGTTTACATCTTCATGTGGCTTTTATCATTATAAATAATTTGAATTGTAGTAATTCACAAACCGTCTATACTAAAGTGATGATCCGGGTTTCGAGCTACTTTTTTTTTTAATAATTTGTGGCACAATAAAAAGGTACAGGGAGATAGGCATGATGTATATTATTGTACATCATCGTATTTTCCCTTTTGGTTACAATAGGCTTTTAAAGAGCACTTACCATTTTTGATTGGCGTTGACTGTAAATAACTGTTTTCCACATCAGTACAATCATTTTCACTCAGGTGTCCAAAATTTAGTGCTACAAAAATATGCGAAAAAGATGATCGATGAAATATTTCGAAATAATGCGATCCATCAATTGTCAATATCTATATTGTGAAGCCTAAATTCAAGAATACCTTTTCTTATTGGTGATTCAGTGTCCACACTTTCAGTATACCGCACAGTTTCTTCTACCTCGGCTCTTACGCTTGATAAATCCAAAGCTGGAAAGGAATGTATCCACTTAATATAGAATGAAAATTATTTTAAAGGAATGTTCGAATCATCCGATCTAGTCCTGGTAAATGCATGGGTGGTGAATTTGATACTACATAAATACCAAAAATTATCACTATAATTAGTAATAGATTCGTCTCATTTCTTAAAAAGAAAGATTTATGGAAATGTTCGACATATACATGTTGGTACATTTATAATGAAATTGGTTAAATCGAATTATAAGTACGTAGTATGAGCCTTAACATTTTTGCAGCTGTTTTAATTCTTTTTTCCCCAAAATAAACACGTGAGAGTAATCTATGGAAAAGGTATTAATCACAGATCCTACGCTCAAACTGATCCACATCAGAACGAGTGCGGCAATGGTCCTTAAGTTCAAAGAGTTGTTGTCAGACAATAACAACAGTTTGTTGATCCTATCGGTATTTTGCGGTTTAAGTCAGGGGTCAACAACGAGTGCAAACTATGGTGTAAAAATCTAGACTATTCGGGCTACTTTCAATCTTTCAGATGAATTTCCAGTTTTTAGTTTGCATGCATGCATTTTGCAGCTACAACAATTGGGTCCATATATTTTGCAACTTTGAATAACAAATATTCTTTAATTAAGATACAAATATTTTCACAAAAAAAGACTCCATCAATCAAAAATGTATAAAAAAGAGAAGAACAAATGTTCATTTATCTTTTTTTTAATTTGATTTTTTTTTCGTCACGATATGATTACAGCCCATTGTGATTCCTTTTAAGAAAACGTTAAAAGTAAATAAAGACATGTATTAAGCTTATAAATTAAACTCTGTGCCAATAATCATAAATTGATTTTTTAAAGCCAGTATGGTGGGGGCGCTTCTAGCAGAAAATTTCTTGTTTTGTTAATAAATTCATCAAAACCTTTGGGATAGTATGCTTAAAGATGTTCTCATGCTATGGCTGACATTTTTGAGGGAATATTTACTTTTTCCTGACATCGGAATTGAATTTTTTATTAAGACTGTAGTGGGATCATTATGCACTCTATCATTTGGGGATCAATTTTGAAGTAACTGCATCAAGTACATAATGGTAATGATATATGAATATGAATATTAGTCGCGCCGAATGACTTTCTTTTTTACACTTTTTTCAACTTAAGTATTAACGTTTTTTGTCAAAGAAAAGCATGGACACTCGACCACTGGCTCCTTTGGTCATTTGAATGATAATGAGAGACTCGTAGCCATAATGCATCCGATTGTTGGAGAAATACGAACTTTCCAAAAATTGCGAAACCGGGCCTTGTGTGTGGCTCATTTTCTGCCCACTACCACAGTACAGAAAAAGTATGTAAACTTGTGTAAACAGTTTTTTTGTGTAAAATGTACATTAAATCTTTAATCATAGCGCAAATCTTTTTTTAATGTGTGGTATTTAAATGACCCAGACAAAAATTATAGAGTGCAATAGTGGCAAAATAATTAAACCGAAAAAATGTTAATTTGATTGAGTAATAGTAAAACTTACCACCGAATGAATTGTTTAATTCCGAGGTAGCCATCGATTCCAATCTTCCTGACGAGGTGTCTACCCGCCACGCAACACGCACATTGTGGTCAACTGACGAATGAATAACACGTTTGTTCTTCACCGCATGGATACTGATTTCTTGTCTACAGAACAGACCGAGCGTCTGAAGCTATTTAATTACAAAACGTCATTTGTCTGATTTGTCTGATGTCATTTCTTACTCTATTATGAGTCTGTTGGATGATGAATGATATTTTCATTGACAAAGATAAGATCTTTTACAAAGTTATCCATTTTGTAAAATAAACCGAGAACAAATTCAGATGCTAATACGATACTACAGTTGAAAACTAGAAAATTTATTGTATATCAAAATATACATTGTACATAAAGATGTTTTTTGACAGAATAAAGTTCAAAAGTAATAACCCTTCGCCTTTAAATCAAACCATACACTATTGTTATGAATTATTGAAACATTATTTAAGGGCATTTGCCAAGAATGTGACAAATTTATATGAAGTTAGAAAATGACACTTGAAAACGTGTTTGAAACATCAAATAAAATTGTTCATAAAGGAATATTAGATTCTGCTTCAAAACAATCAATTCAGCGTAGGTTATCTTTGTCACAAGTTAACATGAGCTAAGTTGAGTGTGGCACAATACGATTTCCAATTTAATTCAATCTAATTTTCATCGGGAAGGGCCATCTGTGATAGGATGTCATCTCCAATTTCATCATCGTCAAATACCTGATCATCATGTTCATCAGTTAAGAGTTCATTTAAAATCAACGCTTCATATTTTTTCTTAATTTCTTTGACGCGATCGCTGGCAGCTTCGACTGGTCCCATCCGAATTTGAATTTTAACATGCCATTTATCATCGATAACTCCTGAACAATAGTCCAGGAAACATTTTGGAATTGCCTGCGATAATGACCTGCCTGAAAATATAAAGGACATGTGATATGCGTATAAGTTTTTTGTAACTTGATATTATTACTATGATCAACACAAATAATTTACTTACTTGTAGGAAAGTGAGGTAAAAACTGTCGGAGCTTCTCCTCTTTGCACAAGTCTGGAAACGTTTCTTGTGCTGTTTTCCAGTTCCCAGTCTTGGTTACTTGAACCAACAAAGATCTAATGGTGGTCAGTTTTTTAGTTTCAGTAGCTCTACGAGCGGCCTCTCCCAACTTGATATTATTGGATACCACTAGTCTAAGTAGATCGCATCGCACTCTGTCTGGCAAACCTTGGAATGGTAGGAAGTTCTGAAAAGCATTACAAATAAAAATAAGTTTTGTGACTTATGATTTTATACTCCGAAAAAGTCTTTCCTCACCGTCTGGGTCAACTCCTTTTCTGCATTTTCTGCAATTCTTTCAAAATGTACCCAACAGTTCCTAGAATATTTTGCAACAGATATTGCAGTTCGCATATTTTTGGGTGCCTGCTCAAAAATACAATGGATGAAAAAGGATAAATGAAACATTTTAAAGCAAGTCAATAAGTTAAAGTTTAAAATCATGCATACCTTTTTGTTAAGAGCCAGTTCATTGAATAATCTGTCCATAAACCCAGGTGGCAGTTCACTAGGTGGGTCCTCATTATTTGGATTTCGGTTGCTCATCTCGTAGAGTAGTCTCCTTGTTTGTATCACTAAGGCATCGAAGGATAACTTTTGGTTCTCACATAATATGTTGTGTCGATTTCCTAATCTACGACACTGTTCATCATTTAAGCCATGGTACACATCAACTAAAACAGTCTTCAAATAGTCGGGTAGTTCGTGGCATGAACTCAACTCCTGGACAGCAGTGCGATAATGATTTCCTCCGATTGTATATAATTCTTGATCAATAATTGGTGTTAATTCGTCGAGAACTATACATGGTAGTATGGTTACAGGCCTTACTGGACATTCCCGCATATTCGATTTTATTGTCTCCACCCATTTTCGATCTATAGGGCGGCACAACAAATGCGGCTCTGGTTTTTTGAGTTTGGAAATTTCAACTTGAAACTGCCCTGAAATAAAAATGAAATCATGAAGGGCAAATCCATATCATTCAACACCACCCACTAAAATATGAATACATTAAATCTTAAAATCTTAAAATCTATTGAAATTTTTCATCAAAAGTTATACATATTTCATTAGAATATGGGTAAATATATTTATTTGTCTTGATAATGGTCGAAATCTTCTATCTCCACCAGAGATCATGTAAAACATTGTTTACAAGTGAATAAACATCGGAAATTGAATACCAATTCTGATTAAGTGTGTTGATGTTGCCATGCTGAGCACGAGCTGCAGTGTGGCTTTGCAAATGAACGCAAGATTTAAACAAAGATATAAACATTGGCCCATCTTCGTAATGTTTGTTTCTCCTGATCACTTTCGGGATATTTTTCGGCAAAATTACATTCCCGACCCGCATCTGTTTCACGTGACATGACATTTTCAGTGATATTTGATAAAAGTAACAATATTGCATGCCTAGATAAAATATTTGAAATACAAATTAAGATTCTTAACTCTGACTGATGATAACAAGAACTATTCACTCCCAAAGTAAGAAACATTGGGAAATCAGAAACTCAAGAAACTTTGTTAGTTTTTATCTTAACAATTTTGGATTAACTTCAAATATATATTACATACTATGCGTTGATATTGCATCGGGGTAAATTTCCAAGCTCAAGCCATGGATAGACTTTATAGAAATGTATAAAATTTTAGGATTGTATAAAAAAAGTACAATCAATGGATGCAACAAACAGACCGGAATGTTCATTGCCATTAAGGCATTTTCGTGTGGCGTATTATCTAAACACGTTTTGATAAAAGACATTATATATGTTTAAATGATATGCAAGGTACCTCACGGTAAATTAGTCGATCTTATGGGCCAGATATAATGTATAAACTACATAAAATAACACACTAGCCGGTCACTCGTGTTCACGGGTAAAATAGTTTTTATACGTGGTTCTGGTGTGCAGGCACATATAGACTACTAAATTAATCCCACAATATCATAGAAAGAATCCTAATTTAATAAAACTTGAATAGTAAAGAGCGACGCTTTAATCTATCGAACTTTATATGCAGAGGTCTAAATTGTTATTAATTTTCTGTTCTATACTTCATGTGTAAGCATTTTTGTACTTTAAATTTTTGTATTTTTGTAATGTCTTTTTGTTCTTCGCAAAATTGTATTTTGTGAGCAATAAATTTACTTACTTACTTACTGACTCAAAGTATTGATAATCTGAAAGTGGATATTCAAAAAATAGTTTTTTTGGCCACACCATTTTTTGGGTTCAAAAACATAATCACGCACAACAATTGATATATTTTTGGATGTGACAGCACACTTAATGTGTGATGAACATGCTAGAACTATGTATCATTATATAGTGATTATCATATAGAAATGGATCACTATAAATCAAGAAACCTTGTAACTCATGACCATGGAAATTTTCAAAAATTTGAATCAATTGGTTTTTCACTCGTAGGAAAGTTCTTTGAAGCCTGGAGTGGCCTATTCATGAACACTGATAATGCGTGATTCCCCGGTGTTCGAAATTTGCTGAACACTGAACCACTGAATCAGTCAATTAGTCAAATTATTGTGAAGTAAGCAATAGATATTACATATCAATATCATCTGACATGTTTAGCCCATTTAGATAAAGCTTAATGGGAAAATATTGAAATTTACGGAAGATTTTGTGGGAGCTTCTGGACCGGAGTACGACCAATTTTTGTAATTTGAAGCCCTGTTATTCTAATCCACAGTTCACCTATAAGAACAAATATGTTGTATTCGTCAATCTCAACATGGACTCGTTCAAAGTAGCATAAAAATTGAGTCGAGTATAACTGCATTCCAACTTAGCCGAATCGGACCGCCGTTCAGGAAATCGACAGTCACACAAACTACCAACATTTTTGTTTTAGACTAGGCAACCACTGTTTCTACCTACTCATCAGTGAACGTGAACATAACCAACAAATAAAAACATCCTATTTAAAATTTTTAAAAATTATCAAACTCAAGTTCGTCTCTTAATTATCCAATTTCGAAATTTCTGATTTGAAGAGATTAAAGTTATGATGTCCATCAGGTCGACTTTTAAACTTATTTGTTCTAAATCAATGATGTGGGTTGGTTTTACGCAGTGGATTTAAATTATCAATAAGATTGTCGATTAAGTGTCAGTGGAAGGGAAGCTCAGCATAATAAAAGGTGATGATATACGAGGTTTTATAGCATTCTGACAACATGAACATTTATACAACAAAAAGGGGTTTATGAAACTGAAATAAATATCGAGGACACATTAGTCTTCATCACTGTTCAATGATCATCAACGTTTAACGTCTAATTCATATTATGAGCGCAGTGTCCTTCGGTGCTCAGTTCTAGGATATGCGGCGATTTAGTGAAATTAGAATACCACTGCTCAGTAGCAGCATTTGTTTAGCTTATATACAAATTTTACTTATTTCAATGCAAGATTTTTACATGAGACAAAGTTAGTTCAACCGCGGTGAATGATACTTTATTTTGAAGCTATCCAGCATAAAAATGTTCATATGATAACTGGGCGCTGTATTTTTCCTGGTACCTATCCATTCGTATATCTTATAGTCCTATATCCTATTTTCCCATTACCTATGCCTCCATGTCTTCAAAAATGATTTGTACATAGAAGCAATTTTCTTCGAAATTCCCGTACAGATGCTCCAGGTGGTTGCACGCGATTCTGTATTGAAATGTAACTCAAAGAAAATGGAGCAATGATTGAATATTTACCAATTTTGAATTTCTCGATTTCGGCATCTTCGGGTGTCATGTTCAGTCCTTGAGTTGAAAGGTCATCAGCATCAGCATTCGAAGTATCATTTAGTATAATGTCCTTCCTCTTTTTTCCTCGTCGTTCTACCGCCGAATTAGTGACCAAAACATTGATGAATTCAGTGTTTGTTCTGGCCTCTTTTAAAAGCTTCCCGAAGTCTGTGGTGGCATCGAAATTGGTCCGGTTGAGACCCTTG
>JAYMFW010179915.1:0-15797 GCA_036785005.1 Tubulanus punctatus
ATAGTATTGACCAACTTTCGTTACCTAATGACCTACTTATTTGTTTATGGTCCAATCATGATCAAATTTCATATATAGGATCTGTATGTGGTCAGTAAATGACCTGTATAGTGTTGACCTACTTTTGTGACCTTTTGACGTTATTATTTATCTATGGTCCATTCATGATCAAACTTCATATATAGAATTCTTATGCAGTCAGTAAATGACCAACATACCGTTGACCTACATTCGTGACCTATTGGCCTACTTATTTATTCATCGCCAAATCATAATCAAACTTCATATATAGGTTCCTTGCGTGGTAAATAATGAGTCAGTAACATGTTGAACTACTTCGTGACCTATTGACTTATTTCCTTATTTATGGACAAATTTTGATCAAACTTCTCACATAGGTTCCATGCCATAAATCAATTAGTCAATAGTTAGTGACCCAATCACTAATTAAGAGTCTTTTATTAATGATAACAAATTGATTAATTGTAAATTACTAGTTGATCAAGTATCTAATCAGGTTAGCAAAAAAGCAACTATTGCAGATGTGCAGAAAACTCTTTATTGGTGCTTTGCAGCTATATTTTTAATCATTTTCTTCTTCCACTCAAAATCATCAAAAAGTGAATCTCCTTTTTCAATTCTTAACCGATCACCATGAAATTTTGAGGATTTGTTCACCTAATTATATGTCACAAACGATAATGAAAATATTTTAATAAACGCCTCCGTGCATCCGCTAGGGGGCGTTGAAATTCAAATGTGCTTATTGAGTTTATTGAGCCGAAAACGAGGCAAAATCACTCAACCGAACCCTAAAACCTCAGATAATGAACCAAAAACGAGGCAAAATTACTCAACCGATCCATAAAACCTCAGAAAATGAGCCGAAACGAGGAAAAATCAGTCAAGCGATCCCTAAAACCTCAGAAAATGAACCGAAAAAGAAGCAAAATCACTCAACCATTCCCTAAAACCTCAGAAAATCATCCGAAAACGAGGCAAAATCACTCAACCGTTCAGTAAAAGCTCTGAAAATACGCTGAAAACGAGACAAAAACGCTCAACTGATCCCTAAAACCTTAGAAAATCATCCGAAAAAAGAAACAAAACCACTCAACCGATCCCTAAAACCTTCGAAAATAACCTGAAAACGAGGCAAATACACTCAAACATTCCCTAGAAACCTCAGAAAACCATCCGAAAACGAGGCAAAATCACTCAAATGATCCCTAAAACCTCAGAAAATTATCTGAAAACGAGGCAAAATCACTCAACCGATCCCTAAAACTTCAGAAAATGATCCGAAAATGAGGCAAAATCACTCAACCGATCCCTACAACGTCAGAAAATAACCTGAAAACGAGGCAAAATCACTCAACTTTTCGCTAAAACTTCAGAAAATGATCCGAAAACGAGGCAAAATCACTCAACCGATCCCTTAACCCTCAGAAAATGAGCCGAACAGAGGCAAAATTACTCAACCGTTCCCTAAAACCTCAGAAAACCATCCGAAAACGAGGCAAAATCACTCAACCATTCCCTAAAACCTCTGAATATTAGCCGAAAACGAGGCAAAATCACTCAACCGATCCCTTAAGCCTCAGAAAATCATCCGAAAACGAGGCAAAATCACTCAACCGTTCAGTAAAAGCTCTAAAAATAAGCTGAAAGCGAGACAAAATCACTCAACTGATCCCTAAAACCTCAGAAAATCATCCGAAAACGAGGCAAAATCACTCAACCGATCCCTCAAACCTCAGAAAATGAGCCGAAAATTAGGCAAAATCACTCAACCGATCCCTAAAACCTCAGAAAATCATCCGAAAACGAGGCAAAATCACTCAACCGTTCAGTAAAAGCTCTGAAAATGAGTTGAAAGCGAGACAAAATCACTCAACTGATCCCTAAAACCTCAGAAAATCATCCGAAAACGAGGCAAAATCACTCAACCGATCCCTAAAACCTCAGAAAATGAGCCTAAAACGAGGCAAAATCACTCAACTGTTCGCTAAAACTTCAGAAAATGACCCGAAAACGAGGCAAAATTACTCAACCGATCCCTAAAACCTCAGAAAATGATCTGAAATCGAGGCAAAATCACTCAACCATTCCCTAAAACCTCAGAAAATCATCCGAAAACGAGACAGAATCACTCAACCATTCCCTAAAACCTCAGAAAATGATCTGAAATCGTGGCAAAATCACTCAACCATTCCCTAAAACCTCAGAAAATGATCCGAAAACGAGGCAAAATCACTCAACCGATCCCTAAAACCTCAGAAAATAACCTGAAAAAGAGGAAAAAACACTCAACCGATCCCTTAACCTCAGAAAATGAGCCGAAAACGAGGCTAAATCACTCAACCGATTCCTAAAACCTAAGAAAATGATCCGAAAACGAGGCAAGATCACTCAACCGATCCCTAAAACCTCAGAAAATAACCTGAAAACGAGGCAAATCACTCAACCCTTCGCTAAAACTTTAGAAAATGATCCGAAAACGAGGCAAAATCGCTCAACCGATCCCTAAAACCCCAGAGAATAATCCGAAAACGAGGCAAAATCACTCAACCGTTTCCTAAAACCTCAGAAAATGATCCGAAAACGTGGCAAAATCACTCGACTGTTCACTAAAACTTCAGAAAATGATCCGAAAACGAGGCAAAATCACTCAACCGATCACTAAAACCTCAGAAAATGATCCGAAAACGAGGCAAAATCACTCAACCTTTTCACTCAATTCTTTTCCTTAGCCAGCCACGACATAAAGAAAATTTCACTACTCAGCGGGCTATCTGAATTATTGTATAGTTATTATCATGCGCTCAGCGGTTACTCGTTCCGTCATCTAGTGGCGCTATAGCAGCTGCTGTCCTAAAAAATCTATGCAGCTCTGTTTTCAAAGGATTTTCATGGGTCTCTCTGGTCTGTTTAAAGACCTGTTAACATTATTTACAATAGTAAAAAGGTCTGTTTAAAGTTGGTTTATTCTCACAATTCCACTGAATATGACGTTTAAACCAAAAAACTTACCGAAGAACTGCCAAAAACTGATCAGATTTTTCGGTGTAACCGGAGCCACCCTTTATAAAATTAATCAATAATTCAATCTTTCACCGCTAAATTACAAGTTTACTCCCAAATCAAAATTAACATTCAATAAAAACGCAAACCTTTTTACAAAATAAAAGCTTGGGAATATATCGCTAGTTTATTTAAGTCACACCAAAATTTTGTAATGTATTTAGGGTAATTATAGATCAAATATGAGAGTCTTTTTTAGGCCAGAAGTTAAAAGGAATTCCGAGACGAACTTTGAAAATTGATCAAAATCGCAAAATTTCAAGGTGGTGCTGCTGAGTCATCTTAGTGATTAAATCAATTGCACCATTACAGTTTGAATTATGATGATACTCACGTTTTGGAAGATAGCTCAATCAATTCATGTGCTGAGTACCGGTGCTTTAAATTGGTATTAAACATAGAACTACACGAAATTATCGCAAGTCGGCGCCGGGGTCTCATGGACTGCGATTTATTTTCTCGTTTCAAGCAACGACGATGACATCTATAGACAGCCATTTTGGTTATTTTCCATGAGACGTGGTCAAGTTAATTTTACATCAAGGTGTGATATAACATGATATTCAATACATATGTGGATATCGGATCATTTTTCAAGTTTTACTATTATCCCCCGAGGTCAGCTTTTCGCAACGGTAGAGGCCACGGCCGCGTTTTAGTATTTGCTTCTACTTCCGCGTAAGCGGCCATATTGGATTTTATTTGTATTACAAAATATTTTTAGGGTGGAATAAACAAAAATACTTGGTAAATATTTGACAAATCTATGTGGTGGATATTTGATTTCTGATACTGAATTTAATTTTAGTTATTCAATCACTTACAGTAATGAAATAGGCAACGTGTTACTCTCGTGTTGAGTGAGTTTTCTGTTTAATTTGTGGGTGTGAAATTCAATCAATTCAAATCAAATGATTTCTTCGTGAGTCATCAATGACATATCCTTCATTTAGTTTGTCTGAATTCACGGAGCTATTTTCCTTTGCTACAATTATATGGTACATTTTACGGATAGTGTTTGTATGTTTCAATTGAATTCCTGATGATTTTTTGATGTACGTAGATTGTATTAGGCTACAGCTCAGACTACAGAGACTTAGAGTGAGAGAGTCGTGGGTTCTTCATCGGCTTGGCTTCCTTTCACTTTCTTCATCATCAGGGCAGGGCTGTACCAAACAGCAACAACTGGATTTGCCAAAGGCATAATAATTTTTTATTCATAGATACACGTTTTTGCTGCCTTTTTTTTGCAAAATAGTTTGGCAGTTTTTTTTACCAATTGAGATTACTACGCAACCTAGGAAAAAAACATTACGTGTCGATAAATTAGAGAAATTGGTAACTGCTCGCCTCCAGCATTTTTCTGACTTCTAGTGAAGAAGGTATATTCTCAACCTTGTCTTCTTTGAAATTTCTTCTGAAACTATAAATCAAGTCGCCCCAAGTCCGAAATAAGTCGAAAATAATGCTGACTATTTCGACTTTCGGACTTGATCCATCAACTTATATCGGACTTGAGCCAATCAAGATACTCTCTAACATGATCAAATTTGAAAGAATACCACAGTGGATATTGGTGAGATATATATCGAAATACCGAAAATGGAATTCATCAGCTGTGTAGCAAATTCGGTTTATTCTTCAGGCCTACAGAGCTTCATCATAGGATTCAAGAGGGTTTAGTGTTAATTTTTCACCCCTTTATTTCTAGACACATGAAGCGCTGGGCCTTATTACTGAACATTCTGGAATCAAAACCCATGACTTATGGTCTGACAGTCTAGCAGACCTCCCAGCCACTCCTATATTTCCTATTTTTATATAGGAATCCTATAATCTCATATATACGACAAAAACCTTCTATTTTTCCTATGTTTACTAAAAGAAATAGAAAATCTCGTTTTTTTATGTCATGTTTCATGAAAATTTGAAAGTTTTTCAGAAAATTCACCGGGACGAGAGGTTTACAGAGTATACCGGTACCGGGATGGGCGGTTTCTACTGTATTTAATAAGTGTTAACTTGCTGTTTATGTCGAGATTTTAATGATTCAATTAATAAACTCGAAATCAGAATATATATTTTGCCACATTAGTATTGGATCTCATGGTTTCTACAATTTTCCTCCTATATTTTGGCATAAAATTTCCTATTTATCTCCTATCTAATATCCTATATTTCCTAGATTTTGAGAAATGACTGGGAGGTCTGGTCTAGTATGCTAACCGCTAGACGATGATAGAAGTATGATGCAGTTAGTTCATGCTTCATCGCGTATCAAATAACAACAATGCAATTCTCTACGGGCTACCAAAGAACTCACTTAAGCCGTTACAGCAAGTGCAAAACTCTGTCCCGCGTTTGATCTGCCATAAAAGGGGTTCGACCATATCACGCCATCATTAATCCAGTTGCACTGGCTGCCAGTCGAAAAACGCATTGACAGTCAAAATTTAAAAGTAAAACCAATCCTTTGTCGGTCTCAGGGTTCAAAGTTATGGAAATGAAAACTGTTTTCAAGGCCCTGGAAAAGTCTAGTCTTTTGTTGAAAGATTTGTAATTTAAAGATTTATTCTATCAAAAAATATTTTTTACTCATTTTCTGAATTGACGATGTTTTTCATTGATCTAACTGAGCCATCTGGCAGCTATCTATGGTCTTGGAAAATCAGGTTTTTGGCTACGCAAAAGTTGTGGAAAATTGTCTGATTCAAAGTGTATGAATACAAATCAATAACTTTTTCTATTTTACAGATAGAATCGTGTCGTTTAAGGAAGAAGAATGATTAAACAGCTGGCAGTGTTTCTGTTTTTGGTGGCTGCCACTGGTGTGTCGGCACAACAGATATTCGGTATGATTTGTTTTCAATTTCTGATCGATTGTTGTTTCATTGTCACAATATTTTGTTGGATACATTGCTACAGTCCTACTTTATCCATATTAAATAAATCCAGTTTAGGGTCCAAGAATTCTCAAAAAGAGGCGCAACCTCGGCAAACACTAACAACGAATAATGAGCGTGAACGTATTGAAGGCAAATTGGGGGTTCTGGGGAGTTATAAAACACAAAAACTAAGAAAAACTGCTCAGAAATCAGCTGTATTCCAGCCAAATTGATAATGGGTAGCCCCATATGGATTTTATACTAAGAACACACCCTCTGTGCTAGCTTATTATCTTTCTAATGGGAACATGACAATTCCCCACTTATGTATAAATTTCAATCTGAGAAAAAGTTTAAGTTCATTTCATTTTTAGGGTTAGTGTAAGTGAGTGTTAGGGTTAGTTTATTTATATGACAGTCGCGTCATAAGAGCACAGGGCAGAATTTTAGATGTTGATATTTAAGTATGCCTCCTGTATCAGCTTTATCTGTTGCATGATAATCATGTATGCTAACTATGTCGTTTTCAGAATGTCCGCAAAGATGGTTTGAATGGCAAGAAAGATGCTACAAATTTAACATGTACAGTAAACTGAATTTCAAACAAGCGAATGAAAGTTGCGAGGTAAGGGTTAAGAATTTTTATGAGTAGCTTTGAAATAAACGCCCTGTTACATTTTTGAATTTATTTTAATCTTCTTGTAATCTAGAATCTTGGTGCGAAATTATTGAAAATTAACGACCAGTACGAGAATGATTTTATCGCTTCCTGGCTGCGCTTCAATGATACTCAAAAGTAAGTCTTATTTAGAAAACAAATTATTTACCTGTGAATTTATGACTTAGGCATTACCACCCCCCCCCCCCCCAATTATGGCATTTGTAGTTGGAGAAACCTATTGCAAAAATATGTATCCACCCACTGCGCTGGTTTATATTTAGAAAATGTTAGTAGAAATGTCAAATATATGTGGTGGGTGAAGCCTACTAAATGAGAAATTCATCACAGAAAATCTTGTTCTCACCTATCACTCATGGTATCACTCTCTATATTCCTACGTTCATAGTTAGTTGAATTTTGTTCTATAAAACAACAACAGAATAGGAGTACCAGTAGGTTTTTACCTCGGAAAGGAGACGATTCTGTCCATTTGTTTTGCAGAGAAATTAAATTGTATGACTACATTTGATTTGATTTCAAAACTAGGCAACCATGGGTCTACCTGACCCTGTGGCATCAAATAGCCCTCATTTTTTTTTAACCAAGAAATTTTATTACAAAAAAATATTCCTTTTACAAAAAATTAATAGCGCTGCCAACAAGTCGTCAAGATGACATTGTATGTCGGCAGAATAAAAGTTTTATCGATTGTTAATCAATAGCCCACATTTAAGGTTACGGTTTGATTTTTCGGGAAGTTCAAGCATTTGTCGGACAAATGAAAATCTACCAGGCTTTGAGTGTGATGCCCGCAGTGGTTCATTTCACTACCTCGTTTCGCAATACTGACCATCGAAAATTTTTTGCATGATTTTCCTCGTATGGTCGATAGACGTGTCACGCATCAAATTGGCAATTTTGATTCAAGATTCACTGCGAGATTGCTTATTTAACCCTTTCACTCCTGGTTTATTTTCCCTTGCTGTGAAAATATCCTATATTTCCTATTTGAGAGAAAAAATGGCTTGGAGGTCTGTATGTACATATTGGTCAAGTTTGGTTAGAGAACCTCATATGGGGCCTTGAGTGTAGGTGGATGCATTGTTGCTCTTGTAGCTGGCTACGCAGTCTATGGTAAAAACTAGCTCCGCGGTCTAAGGGTAAATTGTTTTAATCTTTCAGAATGCCATGGTATACAAGTGGCATGAGAGATCCCGCGCTGCCCGGTCAGTTCATCTGGGTCGCCGACAAAACGCCGGTAACTACTTATTTCTGGCTGCGATCGAATATCATCAATGAGAAGCCGGACAAAGAATTTCTCGTTTACAATACAGAAACCAGTGGTAAGTAGAAAATTGTATCAAAGGAATAGAATGTATAGCATGTCGTCGTCAGGGAAAGAGCAAATTAAAAGATATAGCTGCAAAGCGGCGATAAAGAGTTTTCTGCACATCTGATATAAATTTGATTAATTTTTATCAATCATTGGTCTGTATATAAGGAAGTAGGTCAAAGGTTGAAGTAGGTCAGCATGTTACTGACCCATTACTGACCACACAGGGAACTTATATATGAATTTTGACAGATCAGAAAACTCTAAAAAAAAGTGGCTTCTTACTTTTAGCTACTTACTTAGATATTGCAATTGTTTTTAGTTTGAACTTCTACGCATTCTAATAAAACTTGCTTTAACCCTTTCCCTCCCAATTTTATATCGGATATGTAACACTGCCAACCCGACTTTCCACAGGAGAATCGTCCTTGAAAAAAACTCCAACTTCAATGTCTAATAGCAGAGAAACTATCCATCCTAGAGTTTTGTAGTGTAAAAAAAGTTTGTAGAGAATATCCAGACCTTTCAGATGACACCATGTGCAAAGAGATCAACTTTCAATTTTTTTCTTATTTTATGGCAAAAAGTGTCAAATTTATAAGATTTTGAATTGTATTTTGTGGAAGAAAACATGATAAAAATATGTCTAAAGATTCATCATGCGTGAGCGACGAGAATTACCAATTTTCAACCCAAATTTTCGCCAATATTTTGTGTTGTGACACCATGTTTTCTTCACGTAGAATTATCGATAATGTGTCTACCCATCGGCTGATAAAAGCTAAAACACGGCTAAGGAATTATTCTAGGAAAAAACGGTCCCGGACTTCGGGTACTCTCTGTCTCGACTATAGTCGAGAGTGGGCTGACAGGAGCGGTGTTCTGTCCTCGACTAAAGTCGAGAATGGGTGGCAAAGGGTTAATCATTGATTTACGTAGATCCCTTGCACATTACGTGTGGGGAACTAATGATATCAAAATCTGCCATATTGAAGGTCGTTACGAAAGATAAGGCTATGTGCCTGCAATTGGTCTATAGGGAACAAACCTAGCGTGGGGCTTCGCTTTTTGGTCGTTTGTTACTCACTTTCTTTTCTGTTGTAGGTTTGTCTTGGGGCTGGGATCTAGCCGATGGTTTAACAGCGAGACCTTACATATGTGAAGTACCGAAGTCGGAAGTTTCGAAACTTGTAACGGACGTACGAGATTGGAGTGAGTTGTAACCAAACTATATTTCTTCGTTAGATAGTTCAAGCTGGTCCTTTAAATTAATTCCTTTCAAGATAAGAGCAGAAACAAATCTCCCAACAATTAGAAATTTCAGTGATGAAATGATACGGTTTCGGGTGCTAATTTTCTCGAAATCAGATTGGAATCACGAACAAATTGCCTTTTCTATATCTGACAGGGGACATCACAAGGAGTGGGATAGCTACAAAAAAGATCATTTCCAAGAACAAATCAACAGTGTTGATGCTCAATGTCGAAATGATAGCGCAAAATATAATCAATTAACTGTGCCGTACTATTCTTAAATGATTTACGTTATTTTTCAAAAACTACTGAATGGTCCAGATAAAAATACCTTAAAGAGAGACATTTGGGCCAGAAAATGTTGACCGATTAACCGATAACTTTATTAGAGTAATTTACAATGAATGATATGGAAAATTGCACAAACAGTGGTGTCCTTTAGGTTTTTTCAGCAGTTAATCATCAAGTCCCAGTTGGTAAAAGCAAGGAGTTTCTCCTGTAAAACAGTAGCCTAATATTTATTTTAGGCAGTAAGCTGATGCCTTTTGGAAGGTAAAATTTACATCTCACCCCCTCTTAAGGACACCACTGCACAAATAAGCCGAAAATCGGGCTAAATGAGATAAGGATTAAGCGGATTTGAGTGTATACGTATGTTCATGTTATTTCTTTGGACATGCTAAGCGATCATTCTTGTCATAAATTCTTTAAATACCCCTGCCCTCTTATTTTTGATTCGATTGAAGAGATGCACGAATCTCGTAACATTTCGTCTGTTTTTATTCTGTTAGCCTTCGGAGCGCTTGATTTGAGCAACATCGAACAGGGTCCGTATTTCATCCAGCAACCGAAAGATACGTACTACATGCCGAAGAAGAGACAATACGTGGAATTCGAGTGCATAACGAAGGGTAATCCGTGGCCGATGTATAAGTGGACGCGCAAATCGGTCGACGGGTCGATCCTGATTCAGCCGGATGTCACCAACGTCAATGAACATTACACGCTGACCGGTGGTAAATTGGTCATACACGACCCATCGCAGACTGCTGACACCGGAACTTACCAGTGCATCGCTGAAAATAAATTCGGCAGCATCCTCAGCAATCCCGTCGTTCTAAACTTTGCTTGTAAGTAAATATCGGGGTTCTCCAGGTCACGGAATGGTTGAAAAGTCATGGAATTTGAAAATTGGAATTCTAGGCCTGGATATCTTGGAAAATCAGGCTTTTTTCTCTAAGAGTTATGGATAATTAATTGAATTTCAAAATTGGTGGGCATCTTGGATAAAAAATGTGCATATTTTATACGAAAAGGCCAAAAATCATTGAAACCTATACACCCTGATTAGAGCCATATCAATGTGAAGAGGTCGTGGAATTATAAGTTTCAGTCATGGAATTTCAGAAAAAGATTACCTGTGAGAACCCTGGTTTTAGTCATAGCATAATCTTGAAGTTTTGAAAAAATCTGTTATTTCCGTAGTTTTACATTGTGTGCATGGCAACTGTCGCTAGAATAAGCATAAGTGCTAGCAATAAAGTTATGCGATGACTATAAACCGGCCCCAGAGATTCAACTAAGAGACAGGTACCAGGGATTTTCCCTAGTAAACATTCAAAGACCAGAAACAAAAGGGTTAAATAGCTATTGCTTCTTCATAGGCCTATTTCAATATGACCAGATGAACTGAGTTATCATTTTCTCATTTCGATCAGAATTACAATACAATACCATAGTCATAAAAATGGTTTAACTGCATAAACGTAATAAATGTTTGAGAAATTCGTATTTATAATCTCTTTCAATTGCGTCTTTTATTATCCTCTCTCATTTTCAGATATAAACGAGTTCAACAATAACAAGCCGTCTCCAACAATCGTACAACAAGAGTACGGTACCAACTTAGCTTGTAACCCACCTCCTCATAACCCATGTAAGTTCTGTTGGATATTCCCTAGTTTGATAAAAGGGGGGTACCGGAAATGTTGCCCTGATTTCTTTTAAGGGAGTGTAATGATGGTGAATTACATTAGGCAGACATGCCAACCGTCCTTCCTTTGGAGGGACATTCCCTTTTTCGCATTGATCGTCCCTTTTTGTTTGCAAAGTATTTCTTTGGAAATGTGAAGACTTTCCCTTTCACGAAAGATTTTTGGGTGAATTCTTCAAATTTCCAATAAGTGTCCCTCTATAATGTGTGTTTTGTCTCGCCTCAACAGTTTCCGCGTTGGCGGCTCCGATTAAATTAAAAAAAAGCCACACACACGACAATTCCCCCCCCCCCCCCGTATTAATTCAAATCATATTTAGGTTTAGGGTTAAGGTAAGGGCTAGGTTTAGGGTTAGGGTGAGTGTTAGCATTAGTTTATTTCCTAAATCTCAGATTATAAATGATATTCAAATGGGGGGGAATTGTCCTAGACTCAAAAAAGCCAATGTAATTCAAGTGTAAAAACTAAAATACATTTGATATTTGATGTGTATCTTATGAATATATCTTTGTATAGCACCTAAACAATGAAAGTTAATGATTTTTTGTGAGTCGGTGGAGAGTATAAAATCAATGATCAAATAGAGGGGATGAAATTGAAGTAGTAGCTATCAAAAGTAGATTCAAGTTTGAAAATAGTCTGTTTTAAGTCTATTATATATATTTCTCAAAATGGCATTTTCTTATATTTCGACAGCTGGCGAATACTCATGGTCGAAAGGCACCATAGGTAACAACGTGAGACCCGATCTGAAACCACATTTGTTCATTTCTAAAAACGGACATCTGTATTTCTCTCGAGCTAAGTTGGACGACGCCGGCGATTACATCTGTATGATCAACATTCCCGGAATAAAGGGAAAACACAGTATGCCTATTGCGTTGCAAGTCGAGTCTTCCGGTAGGTTCCTATATCCATAGGGAAATAAATACATAAATAGTCATTTTTACTGAATACTACAAAAATACACGATGTAAGAGCTTTCACTTAAAAGATAAATCAATTTAACAATCGCTAACGTAATGAATCAGGTAACAGTAAAGGAGCAATGGGAGAGCCGTTAAGGCTGTAATCCTGTCGGACCCCTTAACCCTTTTTTGTCTGTGTACGGTCTAATATACTGAATGACCATTGTCCGAGCTGTTCGTGAACGGTAGCACAAACAGATTGTTAGCAGCAAAGATGGCAGCCTCCAGTACGTTCACGTACGCAGCTTATATTTGGGAGTCAATTTCCTTAAATTTGCCTCCAGGACAGCGAGGAAAATTACCCCAGAGCGAAATGGTTAACAAAAGGCTATGGACTGAAAATGAAAAATGGACAACCTGTATATGTGATACATAAAATTTGTAAAGTCATTCTCTACATTTGCCTTAGATTTATGACAAGACGTAATTTATTTATTCACTTATATTTTCAGTTGCTAATGACCGGCCTCCACAAATAGTCAGTGGCTTCCCGACCATTTTCCCCAGTTCTCCGCAACGTGGTAAAACCGTACGCATGGAATGCTTCGCTTATGGAACGTAAGTCAATAAGGCTCCCACTTGAATCTTAAAGCCTAACTCAGGTCGACCTTATGATTGATCATCGATGAAATTTGATGATCAGCGACGCATTGGGTTGAAATCGCTTTCGACATGAGCGCATCTATGATGAATCCTAATGTTGGTGACTTAATCGGCGGCCTGATCGTACAAATAGAAATTTTTCTATTTTCTACAATCGGTCGGAGGCATCGTAGCTGTCGTAGCCAATCAGCAAAGAGCTCTCTATCACATGATTTGTTATCCAGATTGAGAAAGCGTGAACTGGCTATTCTGCATAGCTTTGTGGGTGACATGAGTCGGGTCTTTCTTCGGGTCATTCGGGTCTCCTGGATGACCAAGCGATGCAAGATAAATATTGCCTCATTATAGATTCATGCTTACTAGGAATTAGATGAAACGCTTATGAAATAATGGCAAAATTCATTTATAATTTAGAGAAACGCTAGTTTACACATGGACTAGAGTCGGAGGATTGCCTCCTACTGCGTCGTTGTCCGACCATAATCGCGTGCTCATCATACCGGACGCCAAATTAGAAGATCAAGGAACGTACACTTGTCAAGTTACCCGGGAAACCAGAGAAGGACAAGACGTGAAGAGTCTTGAATTGAAATTACAATGTAAGTCTATCTAGCCTTCCAAATAAAGAAGACATCGGCCGTCAGCTCATTCACTGCCATGTGCAACAGCAATCACTCTCCGGCGCCATTGAGCGCCTCATTTCATGTAGCCTAACACTTGGCATTGTACGAAAAAAGCGCACCTGTCCTCCCTATTTTCGATTATTACGCCAAATACTACAGTAAGTAGTTCTAACTCTGACCACAAGATGCCATTCAAGCACAGTCAATCAAAGTTGATTATAGTCCAGTAAAGTACAGTATTAATTAACGTCTCGGTGTAACCCTACTGGATTTTCAGGACGGTGGAGGCCTTTGAATGTGTTGCCCCACACACTGTATCCATCCGGGGATCGAACTGCAAACCTCTCATACGATAAGCAGACGCCCTAACCCCTGTACCACAGAGGCAGATTTAATATATTGTATTTATATGCATGCATTTTGTATCTTTTCATCCTGACAATGGTAATTGTAAATAGAAGTTATCTATCTAGTAATTTTCTAGTAAATGAACATTTATTGATCCAACACCTGAGTGATGTACATGATATTTACAGCCGCACCATATTTCATTGAGCCGCTGACTGACCAATTCGTCGACGCCGGCGGTACGATCGAATTACGCTGCGAAGCCGAATCGAGTCCGTCTGCTATCACCTATAACTGGTACCGCGACGCCAAACCGTTGAAGGACGCGTACGACCGTCCCGAGGATCTCGCTCGCATCTCTCAAACGCGTAACGTCCTGCGTATCTCTGACGCCAACGACCGAAAGGATTCGGGAATGTACCAGTGCATGGCGAAGAATAGTCTCGGTGAGGCGTTCTCCAGCGCTCAAGTCAACATTCTCGGTAAGCGTTTTTTTAAATGATATACAGTGCACCTCAAGTCAGGGTTTTGTGAACTTGTGAGGTTTTCACCAATCATATGTTCTATGTAAAAGCATTTTCAACTATTCCTGGTTTTATTTCGTTCGTTATGTATGCCTTAACGATCAATATGTATGATTATATAATGACTAATGAATTTAATTGAATTGAATTATAGTCGATATCCCACTATGAAGTAAAAAAAAATAACGTCTGAAATAAGTAGAAATGTAAGAAATGTATTGAGCACGACGTATCAGTCGTCATCAGGTACTAGAAGATTTTGAGTGATTTGAGTAGTTGATACATACCGGGTAGATCTTGGAAAATCGAAAGATTTTGTCAGTATTTCATAGAATGTTTTACTCAAAAAGAATGAATCTAAGCTGTAAAAACTAACTGAATGCAAACGGTTATGGCAATACACCTGGTTTCCCAGTTCACAGCCAACTGGCTTGTAGAGATATTCCCACCGTACACCACATTATGATAATAGAATTTTATGTAGCATTTGAATTACTGCCTAATCTATATTGTACTTGTAGATATATATATTTATACTAGCCGATTCCCGTATCACGGGTCGAGTGGAAATAAATAATCCAATATATGAATGAAAACAATAGATTATCATGTTGATCAATTGATTTCTTGAGATCATGTAGCAATATTCTAAAGTCCAATTTTAACAGTGGTTATTGTATGGAACTTCTTAACCTTTTGACTGGTAACAAAATAAGTGTATCATTCATGGCTTTCCAATAGCTTTTATAGCTTGAAAAAATAAAATATACGCTGAGAGATATTCAAACCACAACCTATGTATCACTGCAAGATGTAGACAGTACCACTGCGCTACATACACATCACGCTGAATCTTCGGCTGAAAAATTGGACATTTAAACGCATCACAGGACATCCACTCAAATTACCGGTTCTTTGACCCCTCAACTGATTCTCCCTATCTATCATGCGAAATTTCAGTCGTTAAAAATCACGGCCAGAGCCACTTAAGTCATTCCTTCTTTATAATTAATAGTATAGATTAAATGATGCATCCTAGTTATTACATTTAAGAATGCATCACATATTTTGTCGATGTAATATACTATGCTGATTTCTTAAAAGTGAAAAGAGTATGTGAAATTGAGTAAAGAGATGTATTGGATGGCGAGGATTTGAAATCACTTGAAAAAAGTACCGATAGCCTAATGACCCAGCGCGTTCCGCCAGCGCCACAAAATGCTCTTTATCTTTATGCCTAAACATAACAATTTATAATCATGCTTTGTCAGTGTAACTCTCGAGGCTAATTTTTAGCCCACTTGGGACTTTAGTCCCAGCGGGCTATTGCGTTCGGTTTTCGTCCGTCGTCCGTCCGTCCGGGCGTCCGTCTGTAGACGGAAATCAGTTTTTTGAGGAAGTTTTCGTCATGCATTAAGCTATTGCCTTGATATTCGGTATGTGGGACTACCTACCCTAGGGCTATCAGCACACCAAGAATTAGGTCCACGAAAGCGATAATGCCCTGGTGGCGCCCTCTT
>JAYMFW010180026.1:0-15792 GCA_036785005.1 Tubulanus punctatus
CATAGAAAAACTGAACGTTCTACACTGCTGCTCGCGTGACATGCGCAAAGCCGTCGCGACAGCCATTGTTGGGCATGCATGTTGGGTTTTCAGGACGGGGGAGTGTCCCACACACTGTATCCACCCGGGATTCGAACTGCAAACCTATCATACGATAAACAAAAAAGGGAAACCAACGTTTTTGATATTGACGTATAGCTGGTTAAGATTCTTTTCGGGCAAATGAATGAAGGCCTAATATTCCCGGTCCATCTACTGATTGACTGACATGTCCGTCTATCAGACCTAGTTGACTAAGTGCCGGTATTGAATAACTGACTCATTAATCTATTTTCGACTGAATTGCTGTTTGACGTACTTCCTACTGTCAACCTAAACGATTTAGTGACTAAAATAAGTTCCAGCATCTCGCGAATATTTCCATACCCCCGATATGTAGTAACGAGGTGAATACCTTTCCAGGTTGTACGTTCATTCGTCATTCCGTCATTTCCCCAGTCCGGATGACTTTTTTTTAGAAATTTACATCATCCACAAAGACACGTCTACTCACCACAAATTGGGTCAATCAGGTTAGAGATAGCTCACTGTTAGTCATCTTTGTTAGTCAAAATAAGCCTTTTTCATGTTTTGGTAGTTATTCATAGAGCTATCCCCTTGAAATTTAGTGTGTAGGTGCCCAGTTCAATGGCGGTCTAGTTTAGTACGTATTTCTATCGCATATAAAAATGAGCTGGGTAAAGAGGTTGATTTTCGATCATTCCCAGCACGTTGGATATGTATGAGTGTTGTGTGTGATGAATTTATCAAGGATACGGTACACGTCATCGAATTGAGGCGACTCACCACGAATATCCGCCGGAGACTGCGAGGAGTGCTGGCATGAATGAAATATTAACGAACGGAATAACTGAATTTTCGACATAATCTCATCGCTTGAGAAGATCATTAGGGACGAGGTCAATCAGTCGATCAGGGAGTCAGTCAGAGGAGAGGCTGCATGGAAACTGTGTTAGATAGCGGGGGTTAGTCGCTGGTTGTGACAACTGTTAACTATAAAACACTAATATACACTAACCACTTTTGTCACTAACAGTAGTTAGCGTACTGTTAGTGTCAATTGTTAACTATAGAACACTGACAGTACACTAACCACTGTTGTTAGGGCTACCAGTTGTTAGTGTACGGTTTATAGTGTCAATTGTTAACGATAGAATCCTAAACAGTACACAAAACCACTGTTGTTAGGGGGTAACAGAGTGTTTATTGTACTGTTAGTGTCAATTTTTAACTATAGAATACTGACAGTACCAACCACTGTTAGCGATAATCGTTCAATCTGTGTTCAATCCTTGTGTGAATGAATGCTTACCACTAGACCAATAGGACTAGTCCACTTGGTCAGTGGTAATACAGCTCGGGACCTATAAGGGTACCTGGCTCAACTACACAACAAGAATGTCTGTCAACCACTAAATCAATAGGACTAGTCCACTAGGTCAGTGGTTATACAGGTCGAGATCTCTAAGGGTACCTGGCTCAATTACACAACAAGAATGTCTGTCAACCACTAAATCAATAGGACTAGTACACTTGGTCAGTGGTTATACAGCTTCAGAACTTTCGGTGTGAGGGACATATTCAATTGTCAATAGATGTCTCGATGTTGGATGAAGCAGGTATGGATTTGGGGAGGCATTACACATTAGATAAGTGGATTGAGCTAAAGCCTGGTTAGATCATTCACACCCCAAACGATGGCTGAATAACTCAGTGGGTCAGGCTGTAATAGTAAGATATGTACCCACTGAGTTAAGTTTCGACCACTTTTTCCGTTTGTTCCGAAGTTTCACTTCAGTTATTGATAATCAACCACCGTTGCTGAAATACCGGTAAAGCTGCTTAGTCCACGGGCCAGAGACCCAAATTTGACTTTTTGGAACACTGGATAGTTTTAAGCCAGAGTGCCTTAACATAACACCCCCCCCCCCCCCCCCGAAAAAATTAGTATAGTAACAATAAACATGCACTATTGGCAAAGGATTCATTGTTCAGCTGCCTGTCTGTATTTTTTTGCCACAGTCACCTTTAATACCAGAATAATCAATATTACGTCAACTCATATGCTAAGGGATGTACACAAAACTAAGAAGAACATAGACTAAGCTACTCATTTGGAGATGCTATCACATATTTTTGTACTTAGGTTGATTCTACAAAGCATTTGGCAAATGTTTTGCCACCTCGGTGGTACCAATATCTGGTCTGGCCCATGGACTATCTATCCAGTTTAATCAATGAATGGCTTTAATTCGACATGCAGATTATTCCAACATTACGAATTCAAATCCGTAACTCCCGACGAGGGCTGGCTGTAATTAGTTGCATACGTTGATTATGTACACAACACGTAGAGGGCTAACACAGTTTAGATAACAAATTGTTGGTATCTTAACGAGCTTTGAGTAATCATTCACTAAATCTCGGGTCACTTCAGTGGCAACTTCGGTCACGGGTTTGTGAAGTGTTTGCAAGTCTCGACAACCTTCAAGTTAGGTTCGATGATAACGTTTAAGAGTATGGTACGACAGAAATAGTCACCAAGTCGAAATTCGTACGCACATAGGGTAGGGCGAGCGAGTTCGGTAAAAATGAAAAAAAATGGCACACATTAATATCATTCAGTGAATAATTCCTGACAACCAGTGACTGGTCTAAATGTTGAAACTGTAAGATCGACGTGGGTTATTTAATCACGTCTTATTATATCACAAATAAGTCAGTGTTATAGCTGCGAGGATGTATCCGCTCATTAGTATTTGGTTGCACATTAGCTCTAAACATCACTGTTCTATAGCATGATTCTACACGTCGTGGTCTCACTGGCCAATTGGGATCCCTTTGGCCTATGAAAACAAAAATTTACGGAATCTTTAATTTTGCAGTCTAACTGTAATGGGGCAGTTGATAGAATGTACAGAACTATTGACGAAACAAATCTCATGTTCAAGTCACCATGTTGATTGGAAACTATTTGAGGTACTATTGTAGTATGATCTAGTAGTTGTCCACAGGTAATCCAGTCAGCAAGTATCATCATTCACCCTCATTTGCAAAAATAGGGATAAACGTTTTTGTCTTGGTCGGATCACGTAAGTCTTGAACTTGCATTAGGTTGGCGTCTGTATAGTTACAGATATATAGTTACGGAAGCGATCATCGAGTGGTTCACAATGCGCTCGCCATTAACAGTTAATAACCAGTTAAATTGAAATAAATCTAATAATACGGGTGTATTCTTAGTGAACTTGAAATAATCATTACTGTGTGCTGGTGGTGTGCATGTATGTGATTGACGATATAGCAGCTTATGATCCGAATATTGGGAGCACTACCCATCAGTAGATCGAGGGATTTTCGCTGGCACGGCTCCTGCTAGAGAATGCCTGAGCTGAAAGCGAACTTATTTTCCATACCCTAACCTTAAGGCTTCTCAACCCCAAAACCCACCCGCAAACCTAACGCCAAGGCGTCAAAAACCCGACCAATCTTAACCTAAAGGCTACATGAACCGTAATCCTAACCCTTCTAAACCATTTTATGGTATATACATTAGTACTATTAGATGACGTCACGATCCTCTACTGTACAAATCTTATGTAGTTAGAGTAAAAATCCCAACAATTTTGAATTAAGAAAAAATCCCCAAAAAGTCAGTATTCTAAATTACAACTTTTTGTCTAGTATACTCATTGCCATAATCAGTTGAAATGATGGCAGTGAGAATACTAGCCAAAACGTTGTGAATGATAAACTTTTTGGAATTTTCTCAATACAAAATTGTTCAATTGTGGGATTTTTACTCTAACTACATAAGATTTGTACAGTAGAGGATCGTGGCCACCTTCGGTACCTAAAACCTTCAAAGCCTAGTAGTGATCTGGGGAGCCCGTTTACGAATTTACCACCGTGGAAATTTACGGAAAGACAAACAGTTTTAAACCGTTACGCCCCGCAATACGATGCAAATTTGTTTTTTTTTTCAAAATTTAGGGCACGATAATTGTAAAGATAACGTAAAGCCTATGCACCCTTGATGTAGTTCGTCATTTAGCAGCAAACATTTCAACGAACAATAATAGCTATTACAACCCCGATCATAGATATTCTATGACCTGCCTCTCTCGCTTCGGTTCTGAATTTGATTCCATATAAACATAGTTATTAACTATGTAGCATGCGAACTGCGCAGGGCTAATCACATTCCATATGAAGCTGGCTTGATTAACCAACCAAGCGAATCCCAAGAGGGCCAATTAAACATATCACTACAATATAACTACGCTCGTCATCGAAATATGTATTAGCTATCTTCAGTCAATTATTTGATGACGTAGTAAGTTATGTCACAACGTTTTGGAAACAACAAATAAGCCTGAAATCGAAATATGTATTAGCCATCTTTAGTCAATCATTTGATGACGCAGTAAGCTACTAAAACTATTTCACAACGTTTTAAAAACAGTAAATAACTCTTAAGTCGGTCCAGGACATGTTAATCTTGTCCAGATAATGGTCTCTATTCGAAAACAAACCTAAGAAAGTCACTACGTCATGCACCGTTGGTCATTTAGATTTCAACTTGACAAGGATGTCAAGCTTCAATTAGTCTCATTGGGGGTGTGGTATTGAAATGAGCTGAAACCGGTTGTTGCCTCATACTATAACATTTAGGAAATCGTACTTTTTTGGAAACTCAGTCCACGTTTAGCATATCAGCCGGGTCATCCCGTTGTTTTGCCGAGTATTTATTGATACTCGATCCATATTCATATTAATATTTTACAAGAATCAGAGGCAAATGTTTCAGTTAGGTCTTCTTAGAATATAGATTTTCAAGATCCCATAACACACTTTCTTCTTCAAGTTCTTCTAAGTGTGTGTGTGTGTGTGTGGTGTGTGCGTGTGTGTGTGTTTGTGTGTGTGTGTGTGTCTGTGTGTGTGTACAACAATAACTTTCATAAAGTTCATCATCATCATACTTTTGCACGTAGCAATATTCACTTTGAAAGATTGAAACAAATCTAATGCTCTACAGTTTTAGAATAAAGAGTCCAAAATTTCGGAATAATCTACCTGACCCATTAAAATCTTGTAATTTCATATATTCGTTAAGACACAGATTTAAATATCATGTTTTTCTCAAATATTCGAATATCAAGTTTTTGCCTAGTATCTATGTCTATGTACCAGCTCTTTTATGTCATTCACATCTTCATGAGTTTGCTCTCTTTTCATTGTATTTGCTTTTTGTGCTCTTTTTGTGTCGATGTTATTTTGTTTACTTTTTTTTACAGCAGATCCCTGATTTATGATTCGCATGTCTTTGTTATTTTCTTAAGTAATGACCGTCTCTGTTTTATGTAAAAATTGTAAGTAGTAAGTATGGGTGAGTGTATGCGTGCGTGTGTAAGTAACTTCCTTCACCTTCCCAATATTATATTTCTTCTTTTTTTTCGTTTTTCTGGTAACTTAGGGTGCCAGGGTCTTTGAACAAGCTATGCCTTTACCCTGGTTTCCCTTTCCCTAATTTATGGTATTTTGTCGATTTTTCCGAATTTTTTTTTCTACATCTATCTACATAGTGCCAACAAAGTTATAATTCACGGAGAAATGAATATCATATCCTATCACTGGCTGTATGTATTGTCAAACATCCTCCTCCCATGAATGGCACACGTTAAGGGACTTGGCAAAAATATCTAACAGCTGGATCATGTTGTTTTGGACATCATTAAAAATACCACCTAGACTAGTCCGTCAAAGTCCGTCAAATTGTGTTAATATCATGTCAGAAAGCTGTTTAAAATTTGGAACGGACTATAGTAAGGTTTTTAGAAATCCCACGATGTAAATTTGGTTAGTTATACCCTCTTGATTCGTGAACTCCCTGCGATCATCAGGTTGAATTGTGTGGGGGGTTGTGTACGGTTGAGTGAACAGCTTTGTTGACATACGAAAAAAATAGATTTTATAGAATTCAATGAATACAGCTAGCTCAGTCGTAAAGACTAGCATGAATGAAGAGCTATTCTAACTCGACCTGATCCCTCTGATAAATAGCGCTGCGCTACAGATCTATTTTTAGTTAATTGTCCACCTTCTCGGTCACCCATGGTCTTGTTTGTCTGAGTTCGACATGTTTACAATGGACACTAAATCGGATATAGCCAGTTTGTACATTCAAATCATCTCAACCAAAACTAACTAGTTGATCATACTTCATGTTTGTCTAACATCCGGGTATTTTATGACGTCAATGGTGCGCAGCGCTATTGCACATTTTGCTAACGTAGTCATTTTTCGGCAAGTTGACCTGGGAATGAAATAGGGAGATTACAGTATATTCTATGATCTATGGATGGTCGGGATCCGGAAATCGGACGCTTAACGCATCCCTGTACGTCTCCTATAGCTTGAAGTATACCCGCACGCATTTAGTGTATCTTCGACGACTCGTCACTAACATTAATCATACACCCCGCGACTCAGTCTACATCGTGTGGTTTAATACACTCTCCACGATATTTTACCTCTCTCCTTGGTTACTACAAACAATTTCTTCGTCAGCGGCGAATGCACCATAAATTCATAAATTCCCTGCCTTCCCAGTATGCGTTCTCGTTTATGTATTGATATTGTGACTGCACGGTGCAAACAGCCACACACCGATGGCAACATCGAAATTAGTCTGTTAGGGATACTTTTCTCTTCTCGATTGTAGCGGGAGAAACCCATTGCGAAAATATGTGTTCACCCACTGCACCAGTTTAAATCGATTAAATCATAGTGAAATTTTCACGTCGGAGGTGAGAAATAAAATCTTCCACTCGTGGTAGGTGAGAAAAGTCTCGTGAACGAGAAACCCTAACTCGTCACAAATAATCTCACCCTCACCTGCCACAAGTGGCAGATGTTATATATCTATATGAGTTTCTCATGATATTCTCGAAATTTGAAATCTTTCAGTAATAGCCTGAAGTGGATGATCATTTCGTAGTAGATTCTTTAAATCGTGAACAAAATTAGAGTGCGAGAGTCGTTAAAAATCAAATCCATAGCCAGTCCTGATTTATTGATATAATATTTGACGAAAATCACCATGGATTTCGACGTTCGTGAAGATATTTTCATCAAAGTATTTTCTAGATTTTGTGCATCAGATTTCGTACGAAATCTATCGATTGTGGAATCTGATATCACCAGCAAATCTCAAGAAAGAAATGTGGCTTTTTGTTTTGTTTTCAGAATGTTAAAATGACTAGGATTCTTCAAATTTAGAAAGTTTTAGAACGGTTGAAACATAACACCTAGCGAATGTAATGTACGCACATTTCAATGATCGGTTTTTCACCTCTTGATAGCGGTGGAGTTCACTAACCGAAAGAAATACAACAAGGAACTTAACAGTATCAAAAATGTCTAAGTGGGGTTGATTATTATCGATTTAATGTTCTTGTGTTGAGATTGTCGATATTCTATCGATGGTCTCATCATTGTTCAGGAAATATCGATAGAAAACGTAACAAAACATTTGATAATTTTCTGAGAATAATTTAACAAAAGGTTGTTTGAATTTTGATAATCTCTTCGATATTTCGAAAATACTAGAGCATCCGATAACCAGCGAGATTTTGAATAAAGTTTTTTATAACCAGGATTACAGGTGAACAATTATCGAATTCGACGATATAGTCACAACAAAGTTCTGGGGTCCATTTGGAGAACAGCCAAAAGGTTCCCTAATGTCATTGTATATTTATGTATATATATATTTCAAACTATTTCTCCTAATTTTGTAATCTATTGAAAAAAAAAGATTATTACTACTAAATTGTATCGTGAGGTAATAAATAAATTCAAGAATAACAAGGAGCTATACGAACCTCTTCCGCTGTTTTAACCGTAATTTTGACGTCGGTTTAGAGATAACCAAGTACGATTCTAAGTCCAGCGGTAAAGGCCGACGCCATCTTGTATTTCGCGAACTCCCGAACACGGTCGCTACGACACCGAAATGACAGCGCGCGGCGGGCGGCTGGCGAATTCGAAGCGAATTTCTCTTCCGCCGGCGAAATTGTTGCGTGTAATAGACGTAATTCAAGCGATATCGGATTAATCCATCGGCTCGTCTTCTCTATCGCATGGTTCGCTCGAGAGTCCGTATATAGCCGAGTCGTACACAGACAATAACTAACCGCGACGAACGGTGTGTTTTTTATAGACTGGGATGATATCCGTCTCCAGGCGCCACGGAGCAACCGTTTAACACTGCTAAAACCTGTTATTCGGCGATATTACTTCCGTCACAGGAACCAGGCAACCCTTATTATCGCCACCGTTGTTGCTTTCGTTCCGTCTAACATTAATACGAAGTTTTGTATTTCCTTTTTTTCTAATCATCCCACTTCGCCGTTTCGGTACCGGACCTGATTCTGGTTATGCCCGCATCCAGTCCCAATTCGTTCTATATATTCCGCGCGATTCGCTAGAGGATTATGCGATATTTCCCTGCTATCCGACTCTCCGACTCACGTGCCGCTCACCTTGACAAATACGCGCACTTTAAAGCGTCATCCAACGGTCAGATTAATCGCGCGCTCTCGCCGCCTTCTTCGCCGTATCGCATAGCCACCTCTCCACGCAATCAATGCAATCCCTGCAGTAGCTGCCTACACTCGAACCTTCGACTATTGTCACCAGGAATTACATACACTGCTGCAGCACACACAGCGTCAACCCCGACAGTGTTACGCGGCTCTAGGATACACCGACGACTCCAGCGAGCTCGTATGGCTGTTGATGTCACCGTCTGATCGGTTAATGTTAATCCGGACATTTTTAGATCATCATCGCCGCACAGCCACCCCTTCCCCGCGCGTATCTGCCGTCGTCGTGAATCTATTATTCAGGGAAGAGGAGATGTTGCCGTATTTTAGTCACGAAAAAACAAACGGGACCTATCCCTCGGTTAAAATATTACCATCCCACGCACCACGCCATTTATTGTATGTATTAATGATGATTGAAGGAATACAGGGGCGGATTCAGAGGGAAATCTGACCGTGTCACTGACCTAAAAATGGCAAAATTGCATGAAATAGGGCACTTCAATAATGTCACTCTGGTCATAGAATATAAAGGAAAATGGTGAGATGTGCCACATATTTCTATAGAAAATCGAGAGTTTTTGAAAAATCGTTCATCGATTAAAAGGGCACAAAATATCTTGACCGTGTCACGTGACACGGGTAACACCGTCTGGATCCGCCCCTAAATAGCACTACACGATGATCCGGTTGAACACTGTAATGCATGGAAGTCCCACTATGAAACGAGATAAGTCCGAAAGTTAATTAATACTAAATTATTTCATTAAGAAAAGCACAAAGTTTCGATTGAGCACTAAAACCCAACGCTCTCGGTGAGGCCGAAACGACTAGCACTGGTTTAGCGAAAAACGTATCCGTGTTCCCGATCCGAGAATAGGTTTTCATTGCCACTCGCACATGACGACACAAAAAGATTTACGAAACAAGTATGCAGCGCCACCAACTGCGATATCACATATTAATCCGACCACACTTCCCCGCTGGGCGCGTAATTTTTTTTCCTATCAGAAAAAAGGAAAATGCTCATTGCGCATGTATGATGGTTAGGGTTGGGTTTTGTATAAATATATTAAAAATCCAATAGGCGGCGTCGCTTCCTCGGTAGCGTATTGGTTAGGGCACTGGTCTACTGCACGGTAGGTCAGGGGTTCGAATCCTCCTGTTCACATTATGGAGTCTTCACTTTAACTTTGATAAAGAATCCTATGACGTTGTGACTGTATAATTCACAAACCGTAATGAAGGTGACTCCCTATTTACTGATAGGAAAAAAATTACACCCGCTGGGCGTTGCAATTTGAGTATCATGTGATACGTATTAGTCCCGTGATTGGTTGATCAAATTTATCGTGTAAGTGAATTGAAAAATTCAACGCACATGGCGACACAAAACACCTTCGATACAAAATACGAGTGCTATGCGTTTCGGCAAAATCAAGCACTGTCTACTGTTTCGGGAAATACGTATTGGACGAAACGTTTAGCGTTTCGAGTCCCCGCACACAGTGAAACAAAACGACTGAAAAACGTATTTCATGGCCCGAAATACGTTTTGGCCTGGCTGCCATTTTTAAATCATGTGATATCGCAGTTGGTGGCGCTGCATACTTGTTTCGTATATGTTTCTGTGTCGTCGTGCGCGGGCGTCAATGAAAAGGTATTCTCGGGTCGGGAATACCGATACGTTTTTCTCTAATTTTGTGCTATATGTCGTGTGCGTTGGGCTAAATAGCCTGGTACTAAATATAAATGATACAATGAGAAATATATAGTAGAAATAGGATATAATTATTAAAGGTTGACTTATCTCGTTACACTGTGGGACTGTCATTCGTTAACGCCATTGTCAGCGGCTCTTTGCCTGAGAGAGAATTCATGTCATGGTTGAACAAGCCCTGCAAATTTCGTGGGATGATATAGTGAGATAGTTGATTCCAGGTTTTTGAGAATGTACATCTTTTTTGTAAAATTAATTTTTTCTAAAATACTTTCTTGGATTTGCCACAATCCCCCTTCCACCCCCCCCCCCCTTTGAAATGTGTCCCAGCGTTGCTGGATTTAGGACATCATAATAATTTTTTCTTTTCTTTGAAACGTTGTAGGCACCAAATCATTTACCATATACAAGTAAATCACAGAAGGCCCTACAGACATATCCTTACTTAACTCAAAACTTCGCTTTTGTCAAACGAAACGCACAATACTAAAAGCTATTATTGACCGCATTTGCGAATGATAGGTCCGCCATATTAGACGACAACGCACTAAATAGACCCACCCATGTATAGTGTAACCAGTATCATAAGCAACCATGTCACTGCAGGTGAATATAAATGCAACAATCCATGTTGACGAGAATTTCTATTCTGAAGATTGATTGAAAAGAAAACAATTATCGAATTTACCATCTCATTTTTTTTCCTGCTTGATATGCTTGATATTCGTTAAACTAAAAACAGTTTTGTACGATTGCAATATTTCTCCTGTTTCATTTTTTTGTCATTTTTCAAATATTTTCTGATGATTTCTGAAAGACTATCGATAACTAAAATGTTGATATCCAATTGAAACTTTCAAATGATAATATACGAAAATCGGTACACGGTAAAAATCCCCACAGTAAATATCCCCACAGTAAAAATCCCCACAGTAAAAATCCCCACAAGTAAAATCCCCACAGTAAAAATCCCTAGGATTTATACCTACATTCACAAAAATCTTAAGCATTTTGTTTTAACGTCTGCTATGTCGTTTCCATATTTTATTTGTTGATGTACAAGAATTGTGTTGATTCGATGAAAAACTATTAAGCAAATGACTTTCTTCCCAATTATACTATTTGTATTGGAAAAAACGCCATTGCAACATATGTTTACGTTTACGTTCAAATCGATAAATCATGGTAGAAATGCCACAAAATAACGTCGTGGAGAAATACAATCTTCCACTTGACACGAGTCACAGAAAATCTTGTTCTCACCTACCACTCCCAGTAGATTCTTTATTTCGGAATTTTGTCATTATAAAATCATTCATATTGATTGTTAATGCATGCAACTACAAAAAAACATATTTACATATGATTGGTTAAGTCACCATGGTTATCATGATTTTCCGAGCAGTTTTTCTACCGGTAGTTGTTTCTATACCGCTCTATTCGTAAATTCATCTTCAAAGAAGGATGGACACAATAGTGACGCAATAGTGAACCCATAAAATACCATGGTCTAATTTGATTAATCGCCGTTTCTTGATATAAATTGAACAAGTTCGTGTAAAATAGAATAAGTATCTTGTTAGCAAAATTTTGAGTCCAGAATCAAAGTTGTTACAGCGTATTGTACAATTTGTGCTGCCATCGATTCGTTGAAGAATTTTTGAATTCATTGATTCCTGGAATTCAATAATCTATTTTGAAAGATTCACCATAGCTCGTTATAAACGATAGAAACCTTATCGAATTCGAACTCAACTCGTCAGATTTGTTCGGCAGAAATAACTGGCCAGGGTCGGATTCAGGCGGGGGCGTGGTGGGCGTGCGCTCCCCCGACCTAAAATCCTGGATCCCCCTGCTTACTTTCTCCGAGCTGCGTGTGTGTGTGTGGCTTTGTACATTCCTACAGTCGTCTCTCCGGAGTGTCGTTTAACAGGGTCTTCGCTTCTTGTACTGACCGAGACGGGACTGATTTATAAATTCAAAGAAATAGTAAAGATTGAAAAATAGGTCAAACATTAGTACTTAAATGATCAAAGAGAACAAGAACTGATAAATCATGTGAACAAATTAACCACAAAAAGTGAGGATTACGATAAGGCTGCAACATAGGATGTTGGGAAAATAATGCAAGAAAGATTCTGAGAAATGTCAAACATTGAGTGTTATAAGATAGACATTTATGTAAGAAATTAACAATATTTAAGAAATGGTGACAGAAATAATGATCCAATATGAATTTAAAGTGTAGCAGGGGAGGTTAGATCAAACATTCTGAGAACCACCCAATTCTTGTGTTAAAATATCAGGGACGAATCCAGGATGTTGGCCATATAAATTCATAAATCAAGTTATAGAAAATAATCGGCGTCCTCGCAAACGTCCTATAGGCTATTACAGGGAAGACCTTGTAAGCGCTATAGGCAAGGGATGGCTGTCATCATGGAAGCTTCGCACACAATAATATTGTAATAAATTCTACTCAAAGATTTTACAAAAATCTATTGATAGAATTTATTCGACTAGATTCTGGAATACAGTGAAATATATAAGTGTAGATTTACGCCTAAAAATGTCCGATATCTAAAATTTGATCCATGTATTAGTACGCATATAATTTTTCATGCATTTTCTTAACAATAACTCCAGAACGCAGCTAAATTTGTTGGAAACATTATCAAACGTCGCAGATTTTCTTTTTTACTGAATCAATTCCAAGAAAAATCATTAGGCTTAATACACCTATAATTCGACACGTGAAGATGTATACAACCAATATTTCAAGGTTTGTGGGATGTGAACTGCGTGTCCTAAGCCGGCCATCCATTTACTCCTGAAACGTGATCCGTGTAATTGCATGAAAAAGAACATATAGAGAATAGAGATTGAATAAGGTGCTGTCCATACATCGATGTCAATGTCCGTAAGTTAACGTTATTCCTTATTTCACAGTGACACGCCCCCGGTTTCGAGCTTCTCTCTGATAATTAAATAACGAACTAGCTATCAACAATGGACCCGGACGGACACCTTACAAGACAAATGGAAATCCAGTGAAAAAAATTGAATGTCAATGTCCGTAAATTAACATTTTTCGTTGACTTATAAATGGATAGACGGTTTCATGGGCTGTACCGGATGCGTAATTTTTTTCCTATCAGTGAATAGGAAGTCACCTACTTATACATTTAGGGCAGTCTATCACAACGTCATAGGATTATTTATCAAAGTTAAAGTGAAGACTCATAATGTGAAAAGAATTCCCAGTAAGAGGATTCGAACCCCTGACCTACCGTGGGGTAGACCAGCGCCTTAACCAATACGCTACCGAAGAATCGATGAAAACGTCCGAATTTTTAATATATTTATACAAAACCCAACTCTAACCCTAACCCTAAGGCTTCCCTAGAGTATGTATCGCGCATGTGCAGGATGGAAAAAAATTACGCGTACCGGATAGAATTCTCTGGTGTTTGTAGTTATTTCATATATCCCGCCATATCGTCTACCAAAAATGCCAAATCATGAGTGGCACTCGCGAATTTCGTGAATGACATCGATTTCGCCTCCGCGTTGATACACTGCACCGTCGCACTAGAGTCCAGTGGATAGTTAGCGCCCAGGTCCTGTGGGTTCACGACGATGAATTTCAGATGGGTTCGACTGATTGCCTGAAAGATATCAACAAATTCGATTTTTTTTCACGCAATGACACGGACACCCGACTTTATACAGCGGATAAAATTTTATCATGATTGTGGAACATCGCATTCATCTATTATATCGGTTTAGCAGTAAGCAGACATTCAATTATTTATATTTTACACTATCCGGCCAGAATCTCAATGTTTTAAACTTGTAAACACCACTGGGATTCGGCTTAGATAATACTTTCGGATTTTCCGAATCCATGGTGGTCTCAACGTTATACCGAAATTACAGTAGACTCCACCTAACTCGGTTCCGATGGAACCGGCAATTTTTCACCGAGTACCGGCTTAAAGATCAGGGGCTGTATGCATAAAGTAACCTAAGTGTAAAAATTTCCTTAAATTCTAGGAATTTTCCTTAAAACTCCCTTAGATTTTAACCTTACCATAAGTCGTATATGCATAAACATACTTTAGTTACGATTCCTAAACATGTCCTCAACTTAAAGTACCTTTTCGATTTACATATTAAGTGTTGTGTATCAGCGTCAATGTCTACAATTTACCGTTTATTTTCTTATTTTGTTATGTATATTTTCCTCCGCTAAACACAATGTTCGTCTATAGTAACTCAATCTGTGAATCTTTTTTATCAGCAATCATCGGAATACTTAGATGCGAAATCTTAATACAACAGAATATTCATAAATACCTATTGGGCTAGTGGAACGGAAATACACGTCACACACGCAATCAACTGGGAACCCTGGTAATCTACGCAAAGTGTCATGACTTTTATTGGCCGATTTGGAGAGTAGAGGGAGGCCACTATAAGGATTTTCTTAGTGAGTTGGGAATTTCCCTAGCTGAGGATAAACATATGGCGGTTTATGCATGCCACAAAAGCATTTTCCTAAGCTGAGAATTTTCCTAGCATATTTAAGGACAAAACTCAACTTAAGTCAAGAAGTTTTATGCATATCGGTTCAGAAATATGCGAAGCATAGGAAACAGAAAATCTTTACGGATATTCGCTGACTTAACTGGTTAACCGAGTTTGGTGGTCTACTGCATTATGTCTACTGCATCTTTTATTACGTTCTACATTGTAATTGACATCATCAAATAAATTTATTATTCATTCTCATCATTATTATTAGTATTATTATTTTTATCATAATATATAAACTGAACGTACAGTACCGATTGCGTTGCCGTCCCCAGACCCGGTTGAAGACGATGATACGGTCACCGTCGACTTAGCTGCATTTGACGAAGTAGATGGATCATCATTCCACATTTCCTCAAACTTAGAGCCGAAATCTGAGACATCCCGTCGTCTGCGCCTGCGGCCTTCACACGGCTCGCTCGCCTCGCATCTCGCTTCGAATTCTCTCGTAATATCGACGAGCGAGTTACAGTTCGTGCAAGATTGAATCGCAGGTGGCGGGTTGGTACACTCCTTGAAAGTAGCACATGCGTCCACCATCTTCTTCATGACGAAACTCTGAGTGAACAAGAACACTATAACTAACTCTTATGCCAGCAGTACATTTATGTGTGGAAATAGCGCCGCCACATTTCAACATTTCGTATCGTTATTCATGTTATCAAATAATATTCTAAATATTATTATCATTCATGACCTACTTAAGGTACATTTTGACCTACATATTTAGTTATGCTCCAATCATGATCAAACTTCATATATAGGATCCTTATATGGTCAGAAATTGACCAGTATCATGTTGACCTG